>ML397244.1:0-12028 GCA_005239525.1 Nicotiana knightiana | reverse complement strand
ATTGTCATAAAACAGTTCCGGGTTCAAAACAAGTCCTGCTGCATGCAAAGGGCTATGAAGCTTTCTATCCCACCTTTTATCTATGATCTCAAAGACTCTTTTGTATTTTCTTTGATTACTAAAAGAGGCTTGAATAACCTCCTTTGCCCTATCAGTTGCTTCATACAGGTAGCCCATTGTTGGCCTTTGCTCCCCATCCACCAAACGAAGCACTTTAACTAAAGGACCGCCAATCTTCAATGCATGAACCACATTGTTCCAGAATGAAGGAGAAAGTATAATATTTGCAGATTCTCTCCCTCGAGCTTCCCTTCCATAGGCACTGCTAGTGTACTCATCTGAACAAACAACTTCAAATTGCTTTTTTGCTCATACACCCTATGCAAAGTCAAGAAAGCAGTAGCAAATCTTGTCTTTGCAGGTTTCACCAAGCTTCTTTGCTTAGTGAATCTCTTCATCATGTTCAATAACAAAGGCCTTTGAACAATATAGGAATGCACTCTAATTGCCTGATTAAAGACAGTACTGAAGGGTCTTTCCTTGAAAATGTCACCAAAGATCAAATTAATGGAATGTGCTGCACACGGAGTCCAATAGATATGCGGGTACCCAACAGACAACAAATCACCAGCTTTAACATTTTCACTGGCGTTGTCCGTGACAACTTGAACAACATTTTCTGCTCCAATAGAGTCTATTGTATTCTTGAACAAGGAGTACATTTTGGTTGAATCAGTCGAAGAGTCACTTGCATCAACGGACTCAAGAAACAGGCTTCCCTTAGGAGAATTCACCAAGATATTGATGATCATTTTTCCATTTCTCGCCGTCCACTTATCCATCATAATGGAACAACCAAACTTGTTCCATTCTATTTTGTGCTCCTCCACGATTTTGTTCACCTCTGTCACCTCTTTTTTTAGATATGGCCCTCTAACTTCATAATAAATTGGAGGCCTCATTCCTGGACCATATTGGCCTACGACCTCAATAAAAGCAGCAAAAGTTCAGTATAATTAACACAATTAAAAGGAAGACCTGCATCATACATCCACCGGGCAAACATTGTAACTGCACGATCCCTCAAAATCGCTTTGGCATCAATTTGAGGATCACCACTTTTTCCTCCCTTATCTCTAGATTTTTGCGGGAAGTAACAATCCATAGGACCTTTGGTCTTGCCGGTAGATCCACAACTAGAAGACATTGGTGGAAGCATCCTTCCCCGCTTTTGTGATCTTGGTGGAAGCGACGAAGCATCGTCACCTTCTTCTGTTTCATCATCACCATCATCAAGATTATGAAGTTCTTGTTCATGAATCATTTGAGTCTTTAACTCTTTTTTTTTCTGAAGGTATGCTTTCAATTCTTCCTTCACATGCTCCGGAACTTTAGTACAAGCTGCGACATTTGGATCACCACCAATTAGATGCGCTTTTTGACGATTGATTCCCCCATTTGAAATCTTATAACAAAAAAGACATCTAATTACCATCTTGTTGTTCTCGTGAGCTCTTTCAGAGTAAGCCCAAGCCGGGTCTTTTCTATCTTCTTTTGGCGCCATTTAAAAGAACAACTACATATACATAAGAAAGACAATAAGTACTAAGAATAACGGATATAATTTTGGGCAGAAATTGGGCAAATTTTTAGGCAGAAAATCGGCAGAACTGGGCAGAATTTTTCTGAAAAAAATTCGCCAGCATTTCGACTCCTTTGGACATTTAAAAAGAAGAAGAAGAAGAAGAAGAAGAATGAAGAATGAAACTAAAAAAATGCAGAAACATACCTGGTAACACCTGGTAACAGGGCTGTTGAAAGTTGCTTGAGCCTTGAAGAAGGAAAATCGAAAGTTGCTGCTGTTGAAAGTGGATGTTCTGACTCGAAAGGGGAACCCTAGTTTCTCGGCTCTGGTGATTTCGAAGAAGTAGAGAGGGCTGTTGGGTATTTTAATAAAATAGGGTTGTTGGGTATTTTAATAAAATAGGGCTGTTGGGCAGATTTATAAAAAAGCGTACGCTTCTATCGCTTTCCCCGCTTCTCTCGCTTCTCGCTTTTCACAGAGAGGCGGACGCTTTTATCTCCAGAGCCGCTTCAACCAGTAGAAGCGCCCATAGCCTCGCTTCGCTTCGCTTCTCGCTTAAAGCGAAGAAGCAGTCGCTTTTTTCAACACTGGATTAGGAGGGATTACGTCACTACGGTGCCCAGAGTTTGTACAAGATAAAAGAAGAAGACATAATATATGCCTTGCAAGTTTAAATCAGATGAGTTTAATTGAATTGAGATTAGGCGGGATTACGGTGCCTAAATACAGACAATTTTACTTATCTTGGCTTGATGTTCCAGGAGGATATGAAGGTGTAATGCATAATTAAAATAGTGGTCGAACTGGAGAAGTGCTATTAGATTATTATGTGATAGGAAGATACAAGCCAAAGTGAAATGCAAGTTTAATAGAAAGTTCTAGAGCCGATAGTTTTTATGGAAGTGAATATTGAGCCTCTAAGGTCCAATATATCCATAAGATGGGTACCACAGAAATACGGATATTAAGATGGATGTGTAATCATACAAGATTAGAAATAAGTACTCCCTCTATCCCATTTTATGTGGTATGTATCCTTTTTAGTCTGTCCAAAATGAATGGCGCCTTTATACATGTAGAAATAATTTAATTTTAAACTTCCATTTTATCTTTAGTGATATGATGTTATAGCCGTACATGTCTGTGACATGTTTTAGACTACAAGTTTTAAAGTTCATTCACTTTTTTTTTAAACTCCGCGTTCAATCAAAAAATGTCACATAAATTGGGGCAGAGAGAGCACATCCGACAGAACAATGTTTTTTAGAGCGAGAAGCGCAAAAAAGTGACAAGAGCTCGCCTTGCTTCAAAAGCGGAGCGCACACTTCATTAAAGTGAAGCTTTAGTGAAGCACAATTTTAAAAAAACATAATGTATAAACTGAAAATACATATAATATATATAATAATCATTTTTCTAAATTGAAATACACATTAAAAAAATCAAATAAACTAAAATATAACATATATATATATATAATAATTAATTTTCTAAACTGTAATACATATAAAATTAATAAAATAAACTGAAATATAACATATATATAATAATTAATTTTATATACTGAAATGCACATTAAGAAAAATCAAATAAACTGAATAATATAACATATATATAGTAATTAATTTTATAAACTAAAATACATATTAAAATTAAGAAATATGAAAGAATAAAAGGAAGAAAAAAAAGAAAACCAGCGCTTGCCCTAGCTGTGCAGACGCTGGACAAGAAAAAGTGAAACAGAGAAGAGAAGAAGAAGGAAGAAAGAAGGAAAAAGAAAGAAAAAAAGAGGGACGCTGGACGAGAATAAGAAAAAGAAAGAAGGAAGAAGGAAGAAGAAAGAAGAAAAGAAAAAAATGAGAAGAAGAAAGGAGAAGAAGAAAAATTACCTGGATGGGAGGAAGTTGAAACCCTAGCAGCAGCAATGTCAATCGAAGAAGAGAGAAATGGTCAATTTGGTCTTAGGGGTCTGTTTTGTATAATAAAATACAGACCCAAATTTTTTATTTTTATTTTTAAAAAGGCCCCTCTTAACAGAAGCGAGCGCTTCTGCGCTTCATGTCGCTTCGTCGCTTTACGCTTCTTCAACTGAAGCGCGCGCTTCATCTGGTCGAGCTGTCTCAAGTTGGGAAAAGCGACCAGCCATCGCGTCGCGCTTAAAGCGACGAAACGATCGCTTTTTAAAACACTGTGACAGAAGGAGCAAGTAGCATACACAGAAAATAAACGAGTGAAGATTGTTGAAGATGATTTTGTCCAATATTTGCTAGGAGTATTTTGATCTTGTTAAAAATTTGTATGTCAGGAAAAAATGTAGAAAACTTTAAGGGATAGAAGACCTTATTGATTTAATATTAGCATGAAAAGGGTCTAATGGAGCGAAGTGGATTGCGAGGATTCACATAGTTAATCCTAGCTAGTCTAGAATTAAGCCTTAGTTGTTGTACTATGGCATTTGGTGGAATTACATTCTCATCAAAATTGAGTATTTTCGCCTTATGAGCATGATAAGTGTAGAACTACAAATTGACAAAACAAAAAATAAATCCCATTTTGAGAAAACTGCATTATACCTAATACTGCAATAAAAGAAGTGAACGTGTGTGTGTGTGTATATATATATATAGAGAGAGAGATTGCAGTTTATGTCTAGGAGACATTTGAGAGTTTGTGGCCCATAAATTGAATCATCGAAATTATTTCCAATCTCCTTTACCTTTTTTTTTTTTTTGATTTTGTATTTATCATTTTACTTTGTAAGTTTAGCCTAGCGTATGGTACGTATTGTCCGCTTTGGTCCAATAGACCTAATGGGTTTATCCCTTGGGCTACGCCATTATTGAGCCCAAAAGGGCGCTTGCCATGTAAACTTGTGCTATGCCTCACTTTACTCTCCCATTGAGATCTCCCATTGAGATGTGGGATTTGCCTAAAGTGTCATCTGCATCCCTTATTCAAAGATTTGTCAGCTAGAATCCTGCCAATTCTTCTATGACCTGCCCTCGTCGGCCCGCCTCCGTCATGGGCGTCACATACATCTCCCTTACAGATTCAGCGTCCTCGTTGAAGTTTGTCCCACCAATCGTACTGAGGGATCATCCGGCTCTGATACTATATCTGTCACAACACGTATTGTCCGCTTTGGTCCAACAAGCTCCACATATTTGTCCCTTGGGCTACGCCATCTTCGTGTCCAAAAGTGCGCGTACCATGTGAACTTGTGCGATGCTTTATAAAACTCTTCACTTTCCTCTCCCACTCTGATTGGAATTCACCTAAGGTGTCACGTGCACTCCTTCTTTAGATGCTTGTCAGCTAGAAGTATGTCATTGCTTTTATGACCCGCCTCGTCGTCCAACCCTCTGTTATGGGCGTCACAACCTCCTTTTCTTTTATGTATGGCTATTCTAATATTCTTTTCTTCCTCCTCCCGCCACCCGCGGGGGTGGATGGTGGGGGTGGGGGTGGGGGTTGGGAGATCTATTCCCATTCTATTTACACTTTGGTTAAACACCTACATTCTAGTGGAGGGAGAGCCAACATAATTAATTAATTCAACAACAACAACATACCTAATATTATCCTACACCGTGGGGTTCGGGAAGAGTAGTGTGTATGCAGACCTTACCCCTACCTTGTGAGGAGGATAGAGAGGCTAATTCCAATAGACCCTCGGTTCAGGAACATAATTAATTAATATGGAACTTAAAACTGAGACCTCATACTCACAGTGTCAAAGGTTGAATTACAACACTATTAGATCAAGGCCTCATTTGGCCGTCGGAAAGGATCTTATTTTTCCATCCATGCCTTCAGTTTTCCTTTTCTTAAGATTGATGAGCTCATTGTCTAATGATTAGAAGGAATACGTTGTAGAATTTGGAAGGGCCTTCATAACACCCCTTACTGATCATTCTAATTACTATTATTTTTAGGGACTTAAATCATGTCAAATCTTCTAGGATAAACACCTACATACTAGTGGAGGGAGAGCCAACACATAATTAATTAATATGGAACTTAAAACTGAGTTGTCTCTGAGCCGAGGGTTTTTCGGAAACAGCCTCTCTATCCCTTCGGGGTAGGAGTAAGGTCTGCGTACATTTTTACCTNGAATGGGGAGTCCGCTTTTAAATCGTCCGCCCTGCACCCACCCCCCGAGTATATGCTTCAACAGGAATCACACAAGGGTAGATTAGAAACCTCTGGTAAAATGCCCGCCCGTAACCCAGCAGATAAAGTACATTACATAGTCCAGGGATTGGCGACTTACCCATTCAGTGACTTTGGCACTGGACGTTCCCAAAATGGGGACTATCGGGTAAATTCAATATAATAGACGTCTGTTGGCATTCTAGCCTTCCTTCTCCTTTCAGGGCCTATCCGAAAGAGAATTCAGTACTTCTTGTCGTTCAAAAAATTTCCATGATATACCCGAACAATCGTTTAAAGGATTTAATAAATCCTAACAACGGACTCATCTCTTTCGCTATCTGCATCTGCCCTCCCCAGACCCTACTAGCGAGATTCTACTGGGTTGTTGGAACTTAAAACTGAGACCTCATACTCAACGGTATCAAAGGTTGAATTACAACACTATTAGATGAAGGCCTCATTTGGCCGTTGGAAAGAATCTTATTTTTCCATCCATGCCTTCAGTTTTCCTTTTCTTATGATTGATGAGCTTAGTGTTTAATGATTAGAAGGAATACGTAGTAGAATCTGGAAGGGCCTTCATAGCACCCCTTATTGATCATTCTAATTACTGTGATTTTGAGGGACTTAATTCATGCCAAATTTTCTACTGCTGCTCCATCATTGTGAAGGGCTATGCTAAAATTTGATCCCTTCTTCCTCCTATTATCTTTACCATTCACGCTTTGATCTTTCACAGTTTCAGACATATTCAACTATTCTCTAATTTATTGCAGCTATTGTAACTTCCAATTACTATAAATTATGTTTCGGTCGAATTTTTCTATCACCCATGATAAGCAACTGATGTGTGATAAGCAGATGACTGGATCATTGTAAAAGATCGATTGTCAAATTTTCCATGTTTGTAGCAGATAGATAGGTAGTTAACGTTTGCATACGTGCTTAATATTTATATGTATTTGAGAAAATTTTGATCGGTATAAGTGGATATCTTTTGCTGATGTTCAAACTTCTTCCTTAGGTTGATGAGTTGCAGAACACGATAGAGGAAGAACAGAGGAGTTTGGTTGAAGAGATGAGGAATGCAGTTGATGATCATAATAAGAGTGGGCTGGAGGATGCTACTGGGGGTCCTGAAGCAATGGCTGTGGATTAGCGCATGAATTGCACCTAGACTCCGTAATTATAAGTTTACTCTTTCATACATCATCTATGTGTAGCAATAGATCTCTTAATGCAGTACCTAATATTGGAACTCAAGTCCTCAAGTGATGTAGCTTTTGTATGATGCATATCTTACTTCATATCAGAGGATTTACATCTCAGCATCCATAAACTGCAATACTAATATTGCACAAAAGTACTGGTGTTGGAGAGGCATTTGCTTCTTCGTAACAGTTTCTTTCAGTTCTTTTTTAGGTTTTCTTTGATTGTCAAACAAAGTTTAGCGCTTTGGAGATTGCTCAGAGACACTAAGTTGCTCGGACACGGGTGCGGGCGTCCGACACGGATGCGGATGTAGAGATCGGATCCTTCGAGATGTAAATTCTAAGATTCGGGGATACAGATCCTAGTACGGATACCGGTGCGGGGATCCTGTTAAAAATAATTCAAAAAAAAATAAAAAAATAAATCTAGATTATGAGGAATTTGGTGGAAGTCTTATGTATAGCTTGTAAAGTGTAGATTTCTTTTTTATTCTCAAGTTGTAGATCAGTAAAGAATTGATTTCATGGATAAGGTATTGTATTTTCTTCAAATTCGCCCTAGTTTTTGTTCTGATTTCGGGAATCAAATTGTATCCAGTCTTGAATTTTTCCGTCGGTCGCGGTTAAAGTACCCAAAATTGTTTGACCAAATCCGGTACGGATCTCATACCCACACCCATACTTCGACGGGTACGGCACCTAAACTGCTGTGTCGGAGCAACTTATCTAAGCTTTATCCTTAGAAGTATAGGCTATGTTGGCTTCATTTTGATTTGGTGCTGTCACCAGGTCACAACCTTGTCCTGTAGTAGAAGATAGAGTCTGCAGGAATCATGTTTGGTAGGGTCGAGGTGCTGTGAAGGCTTACTTAGGAATTGAGCATGAGAAATAACATATCACATTATGCTGCACATGTAACTTTTAAGTGTTATCTTCTGGCATCTTTGACACACCTTTCACCTACATGCACTACATATCTAAGAAATGTTAAGATCTTTAAGATTATCAATAGAGAATATTTTATTGTCTTTCCGTGTTTCAGTTTAATGACTTCAGTTTCATTGTTGCAGTTGGTATACTAAGGACAAGAATTTTCCAGATGACAAATAGCTCCTACCAATGGCTGTATTTTACTATTTAGCTCTCTTTTTCTTGGAAATGAATTTACAAACCCCTAGCCTTTTCAAGGGATATTGTTAATTTATGTCAACTTTGTATCAGATGCCAAATTTAGAGAGGTGTAAATTCAAGGACCTGGCTATTTGGACCTCTAATGTGCCTGAGAATCAGCCTCTACTAATTTTGATATTTCTTTCAGAATTATGATATCATGTTGATTCCAGTCCTATAAAATTTCAATCAATGAGCCCTCTTCTGTCCCCAACCCCTCCCCCCCACCCAAGGCCCAAACTGTTGTTCTCTTTCTTCCTTTTATTGATAAAGATGGTATTCTGATCAACTTGTGTACACATGGAGTATTTACCTGTTGCTTGGTACTTTCAACCAGTATAGATACCGAATAACTCTGCCCACCAAGGTTAAGGCAGATTGGACGAAATTGCCGTTTTTTTTTTTTGAATCGGGGTCTCCCATAGCTCTACTCATTTCATTTACGCAGACCACAGACTTGTAATAGCTTTCCGTCATGCTATTTAACAATTTTGCATTTCTATGATAGTGTTGAAATGTATTACGCGCTATCCTCCCCAGACTCCACTTGTGGGATTACACTGGGTTTGTTGTTGTTGTATGATAGTGTAGAAATACTGGATATGACAGTTTTTTTAATGTACTCTGATTTTGACATGCACAAATTGGTATGGCTAAAAAGAAAGATGGATTAAATTCTGTTGGAGAACAGTCTCACCCTGACATCTCAGTTCTTTTATTATTGAGGGACCATTCTGTTTTTGGTTAAGATGCCACATTCAGTTTTTGTAATTTGATTACTTGTCCAATTCACTTAATTTGAGATAGTCAAAATCTTAAGCATTAAACTTGAAAGGATTGATTCAGTTCAACTAATAAGTTCTAAATGGACTTTAATTAATCAACTTGATCTAAAGTCCAACTTGACCAATTATTTAAATAGTGCTTAAGGAGTGTCATAGAATAAAGTCTAAGATGTAAAATTCATGATGTAAACTGAGGATTAGGGGTGTACATTGACCGAGTTGGTTCGGTTTTTATCAAAACCAAACAAATCAACTATATCGGTTCGGATTTTTGGGGTTTTAGAGTTTTCAGGCTTTTTTGATCTTGCTTTGTTAAAGTTATAGATAAATTTTTGATAAGTGAATATATGTTAAGTAAATATTGAAAAAATTGACAAACATATGATCTATTAAAATATATCAATGGGAGAATTTTGTTAGTAACGCATGATAGTAATTTTCTTAGTCGTCTATTAGTATTTTCTGTCAATGTGCGCTTTCAAGGTTAATACATGAGAGGATCCCAAATATTTCTATATTTTTTTAAAAAAAAATTCAATATAAAGTTTTAATATATATATATATATATTTATATGTCGGTTTGGTACGATTTTCCGGTTCGGTTTGAACGCCCCTGCGATAGTAAATTTTGGATGGAATGAATAATAAATTCCTCAATACTCGAGATTGAGGTTTTTCCAAGTGAAAGGGGGGAAAATTAAGAAGTAAGAGGCACTTTTGAATTGCAATTAACCACTACTAGAAAGAGAATTATGATAAGAGCTTCAATTAACCAATTAAAACTGATTTTCAAATTAGAGTTGTCCATATAGAAGAAGAATGCCCCAACTAAGTATAGTGTTCATCTTAACATATCACTCTATTGATCATATATCGGGTAAAACTGATAACTCGAATCCAAAAAATGGTATTGGATTAATGGTTTGATAATGATTTAATGTTATTTGATTATTGAGTTATCGGTTTGGGTCTTGATTTTTCCAATTTTATTAATGGTTTAACCGATAATTTAATGAGCTATATTAAAATTATAATTATACCCTTAAGTATATAAAGCCACCTTAGGGCTTGATGTTTTAAACTTTCTGAATTTCTCATCTTTATTTTTCAATTCATATTTTTTAGTTTTAAACTTCTAAAGAATTAATTTTTCATATTTTTTTTGGTTACACTTATTCTTTAGCATTTATACGATTAGGTTTTTACCATTTTTCCGTAGTTAGTAAGATTGGCTCGTTGAATGTATTATTAATTACTCCTACTAACTTATTTAAAAATAGAGATTATTCATTGAAATTTTCACATGCAAAGAAATTTTTTGTTTTCTAAGTTGAAATCTAATCCCTCTTATCTTAAGAACAAAAGTTTAGTTCGTTTGTCTTAACAGTATGATCATGATATCTATAATAAAAATATAAGATTTTTGGATATTTTTGATTCTTGTCGGGTAAATCGATAATCGAACCGATTACTAACAATACCCGACTAACCGATTCTTATTGATTTGCTTATCAGTTTAATATATTAATATTTACAAATCGATAACCGATATGCTAAACCGATAACATTCACAACCGAACTGAACGGACCGATACCCACCCCTACTCTTTTCACTTTAAAGTGGAAAAAACATAAACTTATGGCACCAAAGTGTAATTTTCTCTAATAAAATGACTTGTTAATAACCTTACCACTAGACATTTTCGCAAAGTGTTGAATAAACACAAACTTATGGTACCAAAGTGTAGCTTTCTGTAATCAAAATGATTAACTTTGTTAACCTTTCCAATCACCATTTTGGCATGTAGTTGGTGAGAATATATAAAATAAATAAATAAAAAATGTACATAGGAAACACTTTAGTACATATCTACTGTAAAACAGCACATATCTCATCCCCCTTTTGTCCCCTTTCTTCTTTTTAGGGTTCATTCCATTTTCTCTCTCTCTCTCTCTCTCTCTCACTCACTGTTTCCACCTTCATCTTCAGCTCATCTTCTTGGTAAGAACCCAAATCTCAATTTTAATTTACATAATATTTCATGGGTTTTAATTCCAATTTGCCATCAGGTTGACTTTTTTTTTTTTTTTTTTTTTTTTTTTTTTTTTTTTTTTTTGTTGTGAATTTCTTTGTTTCTGTGTTTTTGATGGGTTTTTTCCTTTTTTTCAAGATTTTATGTTTTATGTATGTTATGATTTGATTAAAGTGTAAAGGGGCTAGCTTTGTTAGTAGTTTGTATGATCTTGAGGATTGAAGATCATAAGAGGGTAGTTTTTGGATTGATATATCAAGTCAGTTACTGTATATTTTGCTAATAACTTAAATTCTGCTTAGTATATGTATTCTTCCAAAAACCTTTTGGCAAAGGCCTTACTGCACAAAGTTACCCGGTACTTGTGGTCGTGGGAGGTAGCAGGCACTGACGGAGCCAGAAATTTCCCCAAGGGTGTTCAAACTTAAAAGAAGTAAACGAATTTCCCGACAAAGGGTGTTCAATATATGTTATTTACATCTAAAATCAATATTTTACGTATATACACAATGTAATTTTTCGTAATATTTCGACGATCCTTGGCAAAAGGTGAGTTCGCCCCTGGTAGTAGGTACCTCGTGGAATTGTCGAGCTGTGCACAAGCTGGCTCGTACACCGCCGTCGTTAGGGGGGGGGGGGTAGGAGGAGAAATGTGTGCATATAATACGCTGCCTTCCCCTTGAATTTATCCAAAGAGGATGTATCCATTGCTCAAAATCCATGTTCTATGGAACAAGGAGCAACTGTAGTGTTGCACTGACCATTGAAATTTTAGTGAAATTGGTAATTGGGGTTTTGAGAATTCTTCACCATAAAACTGGGATGAAGAAGAAAAATGTTAGTGAAATATATAATTCTGGTTTCGTTAGAAGTATGCTCAAATTTGTGGTTTACCCTCTTTAAGAAATCTTCGCAAAGAGATCTATAAAAAAAAGCACCACATTCTTGACGAGTGAGGGTTCCTCTAGAGGGAAGAGGTTGATAAATCACAATTTACATTTTATCTAATCAAGAAGTCTCAGATATACTACTACAAATTGTCATCGATTCTCTTGAGAGGTCTCTGGGCGGGGGGGCCTTTTTTTTGGG
>ML397243.1:7344-52322 GCA_005239525.1 Nicotiana knightiana | reverse complement strand
GTGGGGGGGGGGGGGGGAGAGAGTTAATAGTGTCGATATAACAGTATGTGCCTGCTTCTGCTTCTAGTTCCTTTTCACGTGCTGTAGTAAAGTATCTTCCATGTATTTGAGTATGACGTGAGCTTATCTGCTATACCACTATTATAGGCAGAAAGGATCACATTTCATTATGATGTAGGAGCAGATTTCTGCTGAGAGTTAAAGATCTGAAGGCATATAAAGTTTTTTTTCTTTTAACACAACATTGGATTCATGACATTTAAACATTACCAAGAGATTTTAAGAGATATGGAGAACTTGTTCCTCACTCATGGTAATTCATGTTTCTTATGGGAAAAATACCACAGATGATTGTCTCTCTTACAATCACATATACGCATGAAACCTGCTCAGTGCTGATACTTAGCCGTATGGGTTATTTCAAGAGTTACAAGCCAATAAATGTATTAACACATGGTATAAACTGTCTTGTGTGTAATTTTAAGCTATCTTTATATCCAACGACTATACTTCACAATCAGA
The DNA here is from genome assembly GCA_005239525.1 of Nicotiana knightiana. Taxonomy (NCBI): domain Eukaryota; kingdom Viridiplantae; phylum Streptophyta; class Magnoliopsida; order Solanales; family Solanaceae; genus Nicotiana; species Nicotiana knightiana. Next base: position 51,800 of record ML397243.1, on the reverse strand, counting down.
TAATTCTGTGTTCAAGCATAACCTGAGTAGGTCTGAGTACATTAACTATGGATTATCTAATGTTAATGATAGTTCATCACTAATTATATATGAAAGGGGCTGGCAGTTAAAGTTTATTTATGTGGTCCGAAAGCTTTTCAAAATATTATTTTACTTGAACTAGTGTCATGTTCATCATAAAGACATAAACAATGTTAATCTGTGTGAAATAACCAATTTATGTTAGCAAAAAGAAAAAAGATGGTTTTCTGCAAATGAACCTTAGCTTAGCTTTCGCTCTGCCTTGAATGACCACTTTTGAGTCTTTTCTTCATTGCAAGGAACATCGATTATATTGCTCTTCATAAAGATTTTCTTCTTTGTTCTTTCATAGGATATCAGATTAGTGAATTAAAGTATCACTTCATAATTTGGTCACTTTGTCATTGTAATTGCGTCGATTTTTTAATTTGTGAACATAACTATTGGAATGTTGTAACACCAGTTCATTCGAATTCCAGGTTTTGCATGGAGATGCTGTCCTGGATACATTACAGGTCTGTTTTTCAAGTATAATTGAACATTAACTTGGTGATCATTTACTTAATCCTTTCACTTGTTCAGGAGTGCACTATTCTGAGCGGAGACGTGATAATACGTCATTTAGCAGCTGAACTAAAGCCAGAGTTTGTTGTTTTTCTTGTATCCGACCCATTGTTATGTAGAGAGTGCATTCTGATACTGTTCATGCTGGAGATTTGCAAATTAGAATAGTTACTCCATAAGACTTTCTAGATTCTTCATTTTTACACGAGTGTGCTAATTATGCTCGAGATATAAATGTCACATTGAGAAAACAGTCTTAAAGTGGGTCCGAATGCTCTTTCTAGTAAAATATCTCGATAAAACTATAAGAAGACATCATCCCTGTGTTGTATGTGAAGGTCCATTTACATTCTTTTGGGAAACATTGCCTTAAAACCTGCAATCTGTTTTCAGATTTAAAAGGCATTGTAGATTCTATTTCTAGATCCATCTCAGGATAACAGATTTGCGTCTAGGTGCTTTCTAGTCTTGCACAAAATGAATACAGAGCCACTAACTTGGCCAGACAGACATAAGCTTTAACTTTTCATCTCATCTTCGTGGTACTTTGTCTCTGATCAACATGAGATCTTGTTCTATAAATGCTATCCTATACACCTTGAGTGAAGACAGATGTGCTTGGCGTATATGATCGTCCACCAGTAGAACCTGGCGCTGTGCTTATCCAGGAAATTGGTAAATGCTCCATTTTAGCCCTAGAGTTGGGTTCATTGTTTTGAATATATTACTTTCATAGAGCAACTACAGGAAGCTGCATCATATTGAGACGAGAAATCTTTACTTGTCAGCTGTACGTGAAGATGGAAGCTGGTCGGTAGTGAAACCTAGATTAGAGGACACAAGCAAGCCAGGTCAGTGTAGAACAATGGTATTGTCACATCAATTTTGCTTACTTTGGGAACTGAATATGCATTTGAACACCAATGTAGCTTCATTCTCATATCTGCAAATTCCTCAATATTGATAATCATAAAACAAGCCCACAATTATGTATAAGAAAGCCAGACCCGAAAGGAGAAGATTATACTGTTGGGGGCTGCGAATCTGATTGCCATCAATCAGAATAAGTACATCTGTTCTTATACTGTAAATTGCAACTGAAGAAGACAGCGCCATGCTGGATTAGCTGCTTATTTCATTATAAAGGCACTAAACAACTTGACTTGCATTCAACTATCTTCGGAGAGAGTTTGTTTACTTTGGTATTAATCATTCCTCAATCTTTCATCAACAGTTGAATTCACGGTAGCTGCCCATGATACTACTGGTGGGATGGTGACAAAGATAACAGAAGCCGCTATGATTGCAAAGCTTGGAATCGATGTCTACATAACAAAGGTAATATGTTTTCCTGGAAAGCCACTGAGGGTGAAAAAATACAGCCTATGCCAACTAGTTTGAGATTAAGGACTGATATATTATTTCATTTCTTGTGTGCTGAGAAAGAAGTGAGGATTCATATAGCTGATCGCAACTTGTTTGGGACTGACGCGTAGTTGTTGTTTTCTTGTGTGCTGAGATTTGGGTTGGTGCAGGCGGGAACGGACCACTCAGTGAAAGCCCTTAGTGGAATCTTGAAAGGCAGCATCCCTGATGACTGGCTTGGAACAGCCATCAGGTATATGAGTTAAATCATTGATTACTGCAGTGAAACCTGGTCCGTGCAGCGAGGATGATGATTAATGCAGTAAGAAGTGTGAGCCCCGGAACGGCGATGGTTCAAATCATTTTAAGACCTTTTTGTTTCTGGCTGAAGGTAATACAAACAGCAAATTTTCGGTTTATAATGCCACCCGTACCTCGTTGAACTTTGCATTCGTTCACTAAAGCAACAAAAAGAAATATTTTTATAGGGGTAGGGATTGTATCCTCTCCTTTTCATTTATTTTTGTTGTGGTCTCCCTGTTCTCCTGTCCTTATCATTTTCTCAATCTATGGAATTCCTTTTCATTAAGTGCACCAGACCCGTATTGACATTATCATCATCCGTAGATTAAGAGGTTCACAGGATGATACAAGGAAATTAGAATTGCAAAAAAGGCATCCCGCTTGCATCTTAACACTTGTGAAAATAATTTAAGTGCAAAATTGTATATAATGCAAGATTCACTTTTTCCACACCAAATTTAAAATCTTTAACATAAACAGAACAAATTCCAACGCATCTTAAAACAACAATCTAACTCAAATCCTAATAGATATCAAAATGGCCTCCGATATCAAGAAAACCACGTAGATGTTCTTGAGCAAGTTGGTCCACAATCTTTTTCTGCTATTGCGATGTCCATCTCCATTAAGATAACAAAGACCAATATCCTTCAGTGCACAAATCTGCTCCTCACCCATGGCAGACATGACAGAGACAACGAGGTCTTTGCCCTCAGCAAATCCATCCTTGATCTGCACAATTAGCAAATTATAAGTGGTTAAGCAACTTGCAACATTTTCTCGAAATAGAAGAATTAAAGACCAAACATAACTCCATTATAAGTTTTTTTCCTCACAATGTGGACCAACATTTATAATTTTGACTTGAGGGCACAAAAGTGCCCCCCTTGTACTAAAAAGCCTGCTCCATAAGCTGTTAAAATTCCAAGATTCAATGAATTAATGTCACCAAAGCTTCCCTAAATATTTATTTGGGCTTCAAATTACAACTTGGAAATAGGTGCTGAAAACTTGGATAAGCCAGATGCTTACTAACCTGTGTGAGAAGATTCTCATCTGTTGGAAGCCTGGCCTGAGGTCATCCTTGGTACGCAACAAAGTGACATTTGGCATGTCCGTGCTTGCCAGTCTTGGAAGTAGACACTTCCACGACCTGTTACAACAAGTGTACATGTTAGCAAACACTGGAAGCAATGAAGGAAATCTTTTACAATGAAGAATTCAAGCTAGATGACCAATGACAATGTCCAAATTCACCAACAAACTGAAAATCTTTTAAATCCAACCCAAGAATCAAAAAGGAGATTACTTTTTATAACCAAAGAATCCCCGAATGCATGTGGCACATGGTTGGAAACCCGACGGATGACGGGCCCACTCCCCTTCTCCACGGCAGGATTCAAACCCGCTCTTAACCCACAGATCACACGTTGCACTCTTACCACTAGAAATTATTTTCTTTTGAGTTAATATCTTCTCTCTTTGAGTAAAACTTGCCTTAGTTTAAGTTAGACAGTCTTGTCCACAATATCATTAGTGATGTTAATGTTATTATGCCCAGACCAGACCCCACTTATGAGCAGTGGCGGACCAGGTTTCAAATAAATATTTATACAGCTTTAATCCTAATTTATACATATACACAATATTATTTTTTGGTGAAGCGGATTCCGCTGGCCACCACTTGAGTCCGCCGCTACACTGGGTTTGTTGTTGTAATGTTACTATGATCCCACTATAAAAAAAACACAAAACATAATTTTGCTAACAGATAGTTAGAATCTATTTTATGTTTTGAAGCAGAAACAGCAAATGATATTAAAAAGTCTTTTCTTTTTTGTACGAAATAGACACACAAAGATACAAACTTGAAACAAAAGCTACAAATCTAAATCAGTAAAAACAAGTAAAATTATCAGCAAAAGGCATCAGATCAAGAATTTATAAATATTAACAATTCCAGCAAAATAAATGAAATATTTAAAAATTAAGAGAGAAAAACCTTGCAAGGGCGGGCTTTGATGACAATGTAACCGTCCTTACGAATAGTAGCAGCTTGTTGAGGATAAGTCTTCGAAGCTCCGGCGTCGGCGTTTGACTCGAACTGATGCTCCTCGTCCGACATTTTTGATGAACAAATAAACAAAAGAGGGCAAATTTATTAACAGAGGCGGAGAGAGGCAGTGAGCGCAGTTGGAAAGTTTTGGGCTTTACATATTCTTTTTTTTTTTGGATTATTAATTTTGAACCGTTAAGTTGTCTGTGGAAAAATATTTCTTTTCCCGTATGTGTTCTGCGTTGACGCTGTATTATTTTATTTTCAGGTTTTTATTTTAAAAAAACTTATTTTGAGTTTTGTGTAGTGGAGAAGTGTCTACAGTTATAAAATTTATATCGTATCACTTTTTTTAAAATTATTTTATAAGATTTGTCTCTCACTCTCACACACATATATACCCGGTTTAGGTTTTTCGATTTACAGAAAGCAACTAAAGTCTTTTACAAAATATATACAAACTCGGTCAAAAACTACAATTTGAATACAATTTTTGGTTGTATAGGATACGGTCAAAACTTACAATTTACATAAAACTTATATACAACTTGTATACAACTATGTTAGTTGTATATATTCTGTAGGTCGCTTGTACACCTGTTATAAAAATATATATAATTTATTTATGTCTTTTTCTTTGAGTTCCAATATGAAATTTCAACCAAAACCAACTCGAATCTTTACCAAATTCTCTCATAATTGATTTAAAAACTACAAAAAATATTCCCAATCATTTGCAACAATACAATCCAAACAAATAATAATTTTGCAAAATCCAAACAAATTTCTAATACCAATTTTTTAAGAGTCAGGAATGTGTTAGTAATTACACTTCTAGTTCAACGTACTCAAGGTTCTCAGTTTCATGTATAAGACGCTTTCTTACTTTAGAGGCGTTATTATTTGATAATGTTTCAATTTTAATTTTATTATGCAAAGGGAGAAGTATGCACAAGGTTAAAAAAGGAGTAGAGTAGCTGATACAAATGCAGAGAAAACTGTTTGACCAAAAAATAATAATCCTTCATTATACTAATTAATAAATTATTAAAACGGATCAATCCTAATTAGAGCTAATAACTTTAGATGTGAGATGGATAACACGAACATTAATATAGTTGAGAATGTTGACAATAAATGTGACCGAGTGTAATAGTATGTAAAAAGATCAAGCATTAAATGAAAATAAATATAAATAGAGGGGAAGATTCACCTAATATTGAAGAGGATGAAGGATTCATTCCTCTGACAATGATGAATGACACGAATATGAGAGAATATTATACACTTTCTTGGATCTGATGGAAGTGACAATAGAATAATTTACAAAAAGGTTGAATATCTGCTAAAAGTAGTTCTTTGTATTTTCTCTGAGAGCTTATCCTTTTACAAATGTTCTTATCATCTGGAATATTACATGACCTTTCCTCAACCTTTTACAAGTGTTCTTATATTCGTTAGAATATTCACTCTGAAGATCCCAATACAAAACTAGTTGTTACTTCTAGTTCTACTACTCGACTGGTCGCTGAGCTGTTCGATTCATGCGATTATTGGTCGACCACGTCTACGCCACTCGTAATGGTTTGCGAGTTGCTCTCATCGTCCTTTTCTGCACGACTCGATCCCCAATCTGATTTTGACCCATACAGTTAGTCCCTCCGCTTATCGAGGTCGCCCTTTGGTCGACCTCGTTGAGCGGACTTCGTCGGTCGTGATCGGGAAATTCAGATGGAGGAGATTGAATGGGAAGGATATCGCACGAGACGGCGACGCGGCGCTTTAGGAACCACAACTCACTGTGACGTCAGCTTGGGGTGATATCACTGCTATAGGCGTCATCATTACGCTTCTTACCAACGTGTCGCATTCTTTCCCGTGCCTCTGCCGTTTGAATTCCCATGCGCTTGACGGTTAGCATTCTCGATTCGAGTGTCTGCTTTTTATAAATAAGGGAGGAGGGATCAGAGTTACCCTTTCCATTTTCTGAATTCTGAAAGTTTACTCTCCCCTCTCTTCTTCTTCTTCTTCTTCTTCTTCTTCTTCTTCTTCTTCTTCTCCTCCTCCTCCTCCTCCTCCTCCTCCTTCTCCTTCTTCTCCTCCTTCTTCTTCTCCTCCTTCTCCTCCTCTTCTTCTCCTCCTTCTCCTTCTGCTTCTTCTTCTTCTTCTTCTTCTTCTTCTTCTTCTTCTTCTTCTTCTCCTCCTCCTCCTCCTTCTTCTCCTCCTCCTCCTCCTTCTCCTTTTTCTTCTCCTCCTCCTTCTTCTTCTTCTTCTTCTTCTTCTTCTTCTTCTTCTTGCCCTAATTGCCTTCATCCTTCGCACTTTCTGGTTTCGGTGATCTCTGCAATTTTTGCTCCCCTTTGAGGCTATATTCTAAACACTTACGGTTAGTCAAAGATGGCCACCATTTCCCATGCTTATGATGTTTCGTCTGAACCAACGCCATTATCAGTGAGGATGCCTCCTCATGAAGATGATGTTGCCGCTATTACTGATGACGACAGCTTTTCGATCGTGGAGGAGATCATTCCTCGCAATGATAAAGCTAGGTCGGACTTCTCAAAATCGGCTACTGAAGAACCTGAGCCCGTACTTTCGGAACTGGACGGGCCCCTTGGCCGAGCTTAGGGTTAAATACAATATTCTAGCACACATCGACCTTGTCCCGGCTGGTAATGACATAGTTCAAGTCCACCGTACTGGGTATTGCGCCTTTTACGCGTACCCGTTTCGGGTGGGTTACCCTCTTCCTCTTCTCCCACTGGCGGAGGAATTCTGTCGATATTACAAGTTCTTCCCGGCCCAGCTCTCTCTGTACATCTACAAACTCTTTCTGATGCTGACGAAGTATGCGGAGCTAGCCAACATCAGAGTTTCTATTCGTCACCTTCTAAACCTCTTCGCATCGAACTTCCTCAGAGGTACGATGTTGCATCTTCGCCATCGTTGGACCAAGGGATTGGTCGTGAAGATGGATGACAGGGCCAACCTTCGTTTCAATTTCCACTTCTTCTATGTTAATTGAGCATGTGGTGACGAACCCCAGCGGATTCCCTAAAGTGTGGAACTTTGCTCGTTAGTACCTCTATCAACCGATTTCTCATCTTGTTTTGTTTTGTCGACGACCTAACTGCTCTTCTTCTTCTTCTTTCGTGCAACCGCAAGAGAGCCTCCGACGTTGGTCGCTGACACTGGGTGAGCTAGATTTTGCCCTGCACAGTAGGGATTCACGAGTGGTTGTTATTCCACAAGAATTTTGGTCGTAGGCCCTCTACGACTGGTGAGTCTTCGATTTGAACCTTCGTTGATTTTGCGTTAACATAGTTTCTTTTTTCTTTCTTTTCTTCAAACTTAATTTCTTTGGTATCAGGTCGGAGGACTTCAACGAAGAAGAAAGCTCCTACCCCCGCCTCCGCCAGTCGGGTGCTTCTACAGGGTCGTTGGTTGTTGCGGCCGTAGGCGAGGCTGCTCGGACTGTGGCTCCTTCCCAGACCTCAGCTCCACACAGACCTAGCCACCGAACAACGGTCCCATCAGCGGGGATTTCGACTTCCCCTGTTCTGCACTTGGTGAACGAGTCATCGCCAAGCGAGGAGGAATCCATTAATAAAGAGGTGGAGGATAGAGTTTGGTGGAGAGACGACGGGAACAGAAGGGTTAACAGCGGGTGATCCTGACCAGGCCACGACTGTGTCCGAGGGCGGCGTGTCCTTTGACACTGAGATTCTGTCCCCTTAAAAAAATATGGAAATTGCCGACTTGCCTTACGCCATTGGGGAAAGAGAAGAACGAGCTGAGGCGGTTAAGGTCATGTCGTCGAGTGATCCGTTGCCGTCGGGGCACGCTGGCGTCCTTTATTCTGCCGAGGTGAGGGGAAAAATGTAGCCGTAGATGGTTACGAATCTGGTTCTGACATCGATCCTGAAGAGGTTAGGATGTACAACGAAGGGTTTACTCGGGTGGAGGTAAGGACGGAGGGGACCACTGGCAGCATAATCATCCCCCTCGACCTAGATTTGTTGAAGCGCATGGAGAGCATAGTCCCTGACTTGGGTCCACTTTGTTCCCATGCGGAGGAAAGGACGTTACAAACATTGGATGACGACACCCTATCGTTGGGCATATCAGGAATGGCTCTGCAGGTAAGTATTCTGATTGTTGCTCTTTGCATCTTCTCTTTTTCTCCTTATTTTCGCTAACTTCCTTCTCCTGTTTCCTCTTTTCTAGACTCTTATTTTGGAGATCGAGTGTGCCTGTCGGGAAGAGACGCGGAGGGCTATCTTCAAGAGAATGGAGTCGAAGTACTGTAAGTATCGCTCCAAACATAGTGAGATATGCCTTCGACTCGGCACAGATGGAAACTTCTAGTCTCTTAGGGACGAGCAGACACAGAAAGACGAAGAGCTCGTGAGGGTCATCCAAAAATATAGCGAGCTCGAGGGTTCGCTCAGGGCCAAGGAGGACGAGCTTGAGGTGAGCAGTGGGTTTGCGGCAGAATGCGCAGATCTTCAGACTCAATTGGCATCCCTGCGGGCTAAACTTGATCAAAGTTTGACCCAATTCAATGCCTTGAGCGACGAGATGGTTGAGACGATGACGGAGTTAGGCAAGGTCGAGGAAGCCAGGAAGGCGGCTTTGGCCAAAGTGGCAGCGACAGAGGAGGCCGTTCGTGTCCTTCGATCCGAACGGGAGAGTGAGGCTGAGGCGACTGTGCTTAGGGAGGCAAGGCTCGATGAGCGAATTAGCGAACTTGAAGGAGAGATTTCTGATTTGAACGATGATCTCGCCCAAACTCACACCACAAGTATATATAGTGAGGCGGCCGAATCAATAATAAAAACCCAACGCAAGTCGGGGTCGAACCCTCAGGAAGTTAGAATTTGGATTAGGTATATACTTAGTGTGAATGTATGATATGCCTTAGATTACTCTTCCACATTCTCGTTTGTTGTTTCTACTTCTACTTTGAGCCATTGATTGCAATTATAAACTAGGAGACAATATTTTTGATTTTTGTTGTTTTTCAAATGATAAAGGTCTAGGGTTGTGACTTCTGCCTAGTTTGTTACCTAACGGATTTAGAGCTTTAGGTCATGTTTGGTTGATTGGGATGCAATATAGAAATCACACTCAATTACTCACTCTATACCTCTCTGTAGTTTGAGTGACTTTGCCCGATTTGGCTTTCTCAAGTCCAAATGGGTATTTCACAAAGCAAGTGATAAATGCTCTAGTCGGGTCTTACTATCTCTAGGTTCGACCCTTTAATTGGGGCTATCAATTTCTTGAGTTCACTCCAATTCCTAGTTAGCCAAGTTTTCCTAGACTTAGTCTCTCTTTCTCAAGGAGAGACTAAGTCAAATAGGCATGAGTCAATGTTTGCAACCATTAATTCTAGAATTCAAGCAAGAAGAAGGCTAAATATCATATACCCAATCATAAATAAGCCCTAAATTAATAACCCATTAAGTACCCATACTAGGGTTGGGTCACAACCCTAGATAAGGGTTTAGCTACTCACAGAAAATGAAGAAACTAAGATAGAATGCATAATAATTGATTAAGGAAAGAAAATCTAATGTTTAAAAGCTAATCTAGTACAATATTACTCAATACTGTAAAGAATAATGACTCAGGTGATCTACACTGATACAACTTAACCTACAAATGACAAAAAGTTCTATTTATACTAAGCTGAAAAAATCTGATAAAAAGGCCCCTGTAGAGGTTGTGCCGCCGCATAATTCTGTGTGCGGTCCGCACTTTGATCTTGACGGGTCAACTGAGTTTTCTGCGGTCGCATAAAAGTGGGATGCGGCCGCACTTCATCTAATTGAGCGGATCACACATTTTTGAGTGCAACCACACACTTGAATTTGGCTGGGACTTGAACCTTCTTCTGTGGACCGCACATTTGTGAGTGCGGCCTCGCTTTGGCTCTTGCGGCCGCACAATAATAGTGCGGTCCGTATATCCTCAGATTTCCTAAAATCAACTCTATGAATCCCCTCCTCGCGGACGTCCGCATTCTCTGAAGAAAATCTAACAGTGCTCTTTCATTGTTTGCGGCTGCACACAGTATTATGTGGTCTGCACTGTAGGCCTTTTTGCATTGTTTTGGTCCTTGTCCAATTTTGACTCCTTTTTGAGTTGATTTTCACTTCTTTTGCTTATTTTCCAATATTCCTGTAAGAAAGCATGTTTCATTAGTTCTCGGAGATACCTTTAAGCATTTTTGAGCTCAAACGCAAGTAAAAGAGAGCAAATAAGCGGTCAAAATACCGTTTCACATTATTCACTTTCTTTTTGTGTTTTATCTTTTCTTCCTTTCTTTTTCTTTGCCTCTTCCTCTTCTTTATTTATTTTGTCTTTTTGTGCCTTGAAACCATCTTTAAACTCCTCGTCTCTCCCCCAAACTTATATTTTCCATTTGAATCACATGAGTGCTAAAGAAAAGTTGGGTGCCAAGAGAGAGTCACTATAAAACGGTTAAAGGCTTGTAATGTGGTTATCTAATAAAAAGGCTTTAGGATCAAAAGGGTTTACTAAGGATGATATCATTGGTGGGACATAGAAGGTTTTAAAACAGGCCAAGGAGAGCCTACAATCATTTCTCAAGCCAAGCTAACTTAGAATTTCACCATCCGGGGCAAGTTCTAGACCATTCGCACAGATACTTGGACTTGTAACAAAATTTCTCACCTCGCACACAACCAAATTGTTAAAGAGAATAGAGTCGAGGGCCCACAATCAACCCCATTCAAGATTGAAAATCGCTAATGGTTCAACTAAACCATCCAATGATTGTCTAAGTCAACACAAAAGTCACAAGGTCACTAACTAGAGCTATTCATTTACAGAAACTTGTTTTTAACCATAAGCGCATAGTTAAGTGTGTTGATACCAAGTTAAGCATGTTCGACCCTTATTTATTCATGAACACTACTTGTTTCTACCTAAACATAAAAAACTGACTCAATCCCTTTAGAAGGTTGTAACACCATCCATCGTTGGGAAGAGCCACCCGGTTCACACAAGACTTACCTTTGGAAAGAATCGTGACATTAATAAAACTAAAGGCTTATTGTTCACTAAAACACAAAAATAAGCTAACAAATAAAAAAGAAGATAATAAAGTAAAAAGAAGCTATACTATTAAGAAAGCAAAACAAAGAAGCTATGAAATAACTACTGAAAGTAAGGCAAATGAATATATACAAGAGGGAAAAATATATACATAATGAGGGAGAAAATAAAGATAAAAGAAAAAGAGTATTAAAGCTATTACAGTACCAAATGTAATCAAATGTCATCAAGAGTCATCCAAATCATCCAAAATATCAAAATAGACCACCCCCCAGAAAAAGAATAAGCATTGTCCTCAATGCTTCGCAAAATCAAAATATAAGAGGGTAAAGAGTAAATAAAACTCCCTATGTGGTCTTGGGGTGACTGGCAGCATCACCACCCTCGGTCTCCTCTATTTGTATGTCATTATCTCTGGGCTGAGGGACAACAAGGTTGGTGAGCAGCTGTAATATCTCCTCAGCAGTGGGGGCAGTAAGATCTGGCTCGTCAAACTTGACAGCTGATGCCTTTGCTGATGGTGCCTCTACCGATGGTGCTGCTGGGTCAGCTGGTACTGATGGACCTGTCTCCATCAGTAAGTCAAAGGGAAAATTACCTACTGCTGCTAACTTCTTCACCTTCTGTCTCAAACTCTCCACTGCTTTCTTTGAATCCTGAGACTTTCTTATCTTCTTCACTTGCTTGGCCAACTCCTCAATGGCACCCCCCTGAGCTACTAGAGTGTCCATGATAGTCTTCTGGTTGTCCATAATCTTCTTCAATGTTTCCTTTACTGACAGAGGTGCCTGTGACACTACTGGAGTAGAGGACTGCGCGGCAACAACACTGGATATGTTAGACAACTTAGAAGTGGCTGTCTGCATCCAGTTGTTGAGGCTCGCCAAAGTCTGGGAGACTCGCAATGCAGTTAATGGATAAGTGGATGAGGCTGGCACTGGAACTGAACTTGGTGGCCTAGAGAATGAAAGCGGTGGCATGGCGGCTGTCCCGGTGGAAGGTCAGGCTACAGTGGAAGGCATGGGATCTGTAGATGGCTAGGCAGCAGCCTCTGAACCTACTACCGATGGCTCGTCAGATTGACCAACGGTGGTGTAGCGACCCGGCCGGTCGTTCCGAGAGTAATAGACTCGTTTCCCCTATTTATGCTTCTCTATGTGTTGTTCAGTCTTATTATGTTGCTTTGGGTTGGTTGATTCGGGTTCAGAGTAATTTTGGAAGAGAATGAGACACTTAGTCTCTTAATTTGGAAATTTAGTTGGAAAAGTCAATCAAAAGTTGACTTATGAGTAAACGATCTCGGATTAGGGTTTTTATGGTTCGGATAGCTCAGTTAGGTGATTTTGAACTTAGGAGTGTGTTCGGAATGTTATTTGGAGGTTCGTGGTAGAATTAGGCTTGAATTGGCGAAATCCGAAATTTGGTGATTTTCGGTCGGTAGTGGATAATTAGCTATCAGGGTCGGAATGGAATTCCGGAAGTTGGAATAGGTTCGCAGTGTCATTTGGGATGTGTTCGCAAAATTTCAGGTCATTCGGATGTGGTTTGGTTGGTTTCGACATCGTTGGCAAATTTCTGAAGTTTAGAAATCCTTAGGCTTGAATTTCGAGTAAATTTGGTGTTTTGATGTTATTTTGAGTGTTCCGAGGGTTCGACTAAGTTTATATGATGTTATGAGATGTGTTGGTATGATTGGTTGGGGTCCCGAGGGGCTCGGGTGAGTTTCAGGGTGGTTCCAGACCAATTCTAGGCCATTTTTAGCTGCTTACAGTAGTGTGCTACGCGATCACGGGGAATTGGTCGCGATTGCGATGCGTAAAATGAGAGAAAATGGCCAGTGAATCGCGATCGCGGAAGGCCTTTCGCGATCGCGTAGAGGAAATTTTCTGCTGCACTGACCCGACTTTGGAAGCTCGTATCTTGCAATCTATAAAGAATTTTGAGATGATCCAAAAATAAAAGTTGTAGATATTTGTGTCTAGGTTTTAGAAAATGAAGCCATTTGGAATTTGGAGTTGTTTATAAGGAGTTATGGTTGATACACTACAGTCTGTCCGGGAAGAGTTTGGAAAATGTATTCCGTTGCATAGGGGTAACTTTAGCGGCTTATATCTCGTAATCTATAAGGAAATGGGAAATTATCAAAGAACGAAAGTTGTATCCCTTGGTGTATATTCTTCAAAAAGTCAAACCATTTGCAATGTGGAGTTTTGTAAAAGAAGTTATGAACATTATACTAGAGGCTGTTTGGAAGAGCTGTGCATTTGTTCTTCGCAATCGCGAAGGGCAAATTTTGGGCTGAGAAAAGTTATGCTTCGCGATTGCGAAGCATTTTCCGCGATCGCGATGAGTATATACCTGGGTAGAAGCTATATATCGAGGTTTCAGCCATTTTTAACATATTTGGAGCTATGAGCTCAGATTGAAGCAATTTTTGAGGCGATTTTCACCATATGAAATGGGGTAAGTGATTTCTATCTAATTTTGGTCAAAATCCATGATTATACCTTTAATTTCATCATTTAATTTGTGATTTTAGGTGGAAAATTGGGGAAAATGGGGAAGAATTCTTGAGTTGGATTTTTGGGGTTTCGAATGGGATTTTGTTATCGGATTGGAGTAAATTTGATATGGTTGTCTCGTGAGTGAAAGGGGTTTCTAGTTTTGTAATTTTTGTTGGATTTCGAGACGTGGGGTCGGGGGTCGGGTTTGGCCAATTTCGGAAGTTTTGATGTAATTTGATAATTTTGATGTGGACTTCGTTCTTTTAGCCTATGTTAATGATATAATACTAATTTTTGAATAGATTCGAGGCGATTTGAGGCCGAGTCGAGCGGAAAGGGCATCACAGAGTAGATTTTTGTCTTGTTCGAGGTAAGTAACTATTGTAAATCTAAACCTGAGGGTATGAAACCTCAAAATTTCGTACTATTTTGATAAATAAGGTGACACACATGCTAGGTGACGGGCGTGTGGGCGTGCACTAGTAGGGATTGTGACTTGGTCCGTCCCGTGGCAACTGTAGAGTTGCATATTCTGATAAACTCTATATGATATCTATGTGTTTTAGAAATGATTCTGTTAACTTGGGCTGAATGCCATCTTTGGGGCTTTGTGCCGTACTATTTGGACCCCCAGGGGTGTTTTACTATTATCCTCACACTATTCTTGATAAAAAGCATATCCTTAGTCATGATTTATACCTGTTTATTGTTTAATCTTGATCATCACTCTATTTTAATATATGAAAGTTATTTAGGGCTGAGTTCCCTGAGTTTGTACTGAAATGCCCGAGTGGCTTGTGAGGTTGATTACTGAGTGAGGACGAGGGCCGGATTGTGAGGATAGTTATGGATCGGGCTGCACGCCGCAGCTTTATATATATATATATATATGGATCGGGCTGCATGCCGCAGCGATATTTTGGATTGGGCTGCATGCCGCAACGATATTGGATCGGGCTGCATGCCGCATCGATATTGCACTTGGGCTGTAAGAGCCCCTCCAAAGTCTGCACACCCCTAGTGAGCGCAGTCGACTATATATGGATCGGGTTGCACGCCGCAACGGTTATTATGAGGTACCTATTGAGCGTGAGTGCTGGTTGGTGATAGTTGAGTCACGAGTGACTGAGAGGCTTGCCCGAGAGGCTATATATGAGTGATACCTTGCCCGAGGGGTCTGTTTTTATGAAATTTCTGTGTTCACTCTTCTTTTATACTGAGCCTCTATTGAAAATGTTGAACAAGTATTTTAAACAATTTTCATTGAAACTGGATCTTTTACGAGATATTCGGAAGGTAATTACTGATATGATCCTGTTATTTCCACTGAGATTTTATGTTATGAGATTTACATGATTTTAAATGCTCGTCACTGCACTCAGTCTTTAGTTATAATTATTACTTAGTGAGTTGGCGTACTCACGTTACTCCCTGTACCTTGTGTGTAGATTCAGGTGCCAGGCATCAGGGTGAGAGCTGATTTGCTCCTTCTCAGAGCATTCCGGAGATTTGCAAGGTAGTTGCACGGCATCCGCAACCTTGCCTTTCTCCTTCCTGTCTTTTAGCATTTATTTTCTCAGACTTATCATGTATTAAGTAATCAGTATCAGACTTGTATTTTCTTTAGTTTCTCATGACTAGTGACTCCGGGATTTTGGGCTGTATTTAAATGTGGGTATATCTTTGCTTATTTTGAAATACTTAAACAGAAATTCTTTTATGAAATATCGAGTTAGTAATGATTTGAATTAAAGGTTTCTTTATGCTCTAAGTGGTGAAATGGCTAGCCTAGTATCGCGATAGGCGCCATCATGGCCAGGGTGGTTTTGGGGTCGTGACAAGTTGGTATTAGAGCCTAGGTTACATAGGTCTCACAAGTCATGAGCAGGTTTAGTAGAGTCTTGCGGATCGGTACGGAGACGTTTGTACTTATCTTCGAGAGGCTGCAGAACCCTTAGGAAAAATCTCACATTCTTGAATTCTTGTCGTGCGAATCCATTAATTCAGCTGAAAGCGTAACCATTTGAATTCCTTCCATGTATTCGAATGCGCACGTGAGCGCTCGGTATCAGCTGTGCATCGATGACTTGTGCTTTTCGTGGATGAGGTACGAGGTGCGATCTTAGCATGTTGATGATGGGCCAGTCTAGAGGACTTGAGGCCGGGTTTTGTGTGTGGCTTGAGTACTGAACTTTCGATTGTGTGAGCACGTGCATTTGGGACTTATATATCTGTTTGTGTCCTCATTGGTGGGATTTTGTGACTGGATGACTATGTGGTGAGTGTGATTTGATGGTGATATGTGTTTAGATTGTTTGATGACGACAAAAAGAATTGGCTGGAGATGTAGCTAGAACTATTGAGTGTTTGACTTCTGTCTTGAGTTGGCATATGGCCTCGAGTTGTGAGTGTATCGAAGGACCTCTCATGCAATTTAGTTTTGGAGTGAAGTGGATCTTCCTGTTATGTTACAAGTTCCAGGTGATGTCTTTTGGGCTGACCAATTCCCCAACAGCGTTCATGTATTTGATTAACATTGTATTCCAGCCATATTTGTACTCCTTCGTTATTGTATTCATTGATGGCATCCTGGCGTACTCACATAGCCAGGAGGAGCATACTCATCATTTGAAGATGGTGTTATAGAGATTGAGGGAGGAGTAATTTTATGCAAAGTTCTCCAAGTGTGAATTTTGGCTCAGTCCAGTAGCATTCTTGGGGCACGTGGTGTCCAGTGAGGGTGTATAGGTGGTCAGACGAGTGAGGAGAGAGCTTTCAAAAGCTCAAGACTGCTTTGATCACCTCTCCAGTTTTAGTTCTGCCATCATTTTCCGGTTCTTATACCGCGTATTGTGATGCCTCGAAGGTAGGCGTTGGTTGTGTTTAAATGCAGGAGGGTAAAGTGATTGCATAATAGCTATGATTTTAGGAAGGGTATAGAGAGATATCAATTTGAGGCTAGGCAGGCGAGGTTATCTCCTGCGGGGTGTCCTGAGGTCGTGTGATCCTTATGTTATTTTGTAGCAAGTTCTCTTTTACCAATAAATGATATATGTTGTAATTTGAGCGTAGATCACTTGTGGAAGTTGGCATGTCTATTGCAATGGTGAATGCGAGATTTGCAGAAGATTTGAGATATTAGATGGTTTGTGTTATATGATTATGAAGGGTTTAGTTAAATCTCACTGCGGTATTGTGGTAGTGATAGCGTATGGGCATTGTGAGTTATTGTTTGTCTTGATCTATGGCTTTGAGCCAAGTGGGGGAGTCTGCTAGTGATAAGTTGGTTGCACGATTATGTGTTGTATTGGTTTCAGTTCGAGGTATACTGGTGAATCACTTATGACCTGCAGGGGTGGAGTTTGAGAATGACTTGAGTAATGGAAATTTTTGGATACAAGTTTTAATATACTCTATGGGTAAACGGGTTTTATTCAATGATTGAGTTGTATTTGTAAAAGGTGTAGTGTGTGCGGAGTAGAAGTTTGCTTGGTTGCTTCGAAGTGTGGATTACTTCCTAGTGTGTTAGTGTGAAAATAGGGCCCAGGTCATTCGGTATGTTTGATCAGTTTAATTGAAAAGTTTCTTAGAGTGGGTGACTCTCGAAAATGGTTCTAATGGATTCAGGTTTTATATATCATTGTGGATTCTACATTCCGGTATCATGAAAGGAAAGAAACTTGAATGCATAGAAAGTCTCTTTAGAGTAAGTGTTTGACTTGTGGTACTTTTGATGTGCTTAAGAGAATATTTGGCGGCTTACGAGCCTTAGGGCGGTGTGGTTTTGTGCTAGGTCTTCGCGTGGTGAGTTTTGGTTGAAGATTTTGGTATTTAGCAAGGAGAAGAATCAATTTGAAGGTAAGGCAGCAGGAAATCGGAGAAGTAGGATAGCTTGGAGTAGGTTGGATCGACATGATAATGAGTAAGATCGGTTCCTTGGGTGCTTATGATTGGTGAGGATTCCACGTGTGATTCGTGGCAATGCTCTCGGGTTTTGGTGACCTGCATAACTTGGTTGAGTAAAAGGATTCAGTCCTGACGGTCTGGTTTTGTGAAAATGGGATTCAGATAGTTCTTGATGGTTTCTACCACGGATTGAGATGTGTATTTTCTACTGGCGTGAGGGGCATGGGATGTATAGTGATTTTATCCTAGATAAGATCAAATGGAAAGTCCTTGGTTAGATGAGTACGTAGTTTCTTGTGACTCGGAGTGGATTATGAAGTTCTCACAATTATCATAGGATGGCATGGTATATGCGGTATATTGTGTGGGAGTGAGACTTGTATGTGTAAGGTCACGGTTCAGTTCTAAAAGAAAGGTCATAAATTCTTAGGCAGCGTTGAAAATTTCAGATGATTAGGTAAATGATATTACTAACTGGTATGGCTTGGTGAGAGTATACATTTCAGAAGGGCGATATGTTCGAGTTATGGATACTTCATTGGTATTTGCTAGATCTACTGCTGGTGTTCAAATTTTTCCTTGTGGCACCGAAGGATTATAGAAGTATTCCTCGTGGGATGATCGTGTATTAGGGTGGTGTTAGACATTCAGGCGGTTGAGTTGAGATCGGATATGGTGATCGGTGTGTTCTATGGATTTGGATATTGGGGGTTCTATGAATAGATTGTTTTGTGGTTGTGGACTGTGAAAACGTAGCCGATGTTGGTCAGAAGATAGCATGTGTTGTGATTTAGTTATTGTGGGATTTTGGAGGGTTATTAGTCTATAGTGGATGACCAGAGTTGATTTGGGGTTCATTGGTAGGCCCAGTATGGATGTGTGTTCTACACTGGGTCAGATTGGTTGACTCCGTACTGTTGTCGTTGAGGGATGTGTCATTCGATTAGAGTTGAGATTTCTCATTTTCCAATATGTTATATGAGTTACCCTTCTATGTTACGAGGAGTTTTGATCTGTTGGTTTTAGGCACACATGGTTCGGTTCTATTTTGGTCTTATAACGACGTTTGAGTGAGAGGAGTAATTTGGTATTGCATGATCGAGGCGTATTGGTTATGTTCCTTCGGGTTTTGTGTGGCATGGTATCGTTTGATTCTCCATGGTTATGGTAATGCACCTTGAGTACTTGGGTATTGAATTTCGCGTGGTTATTGATTTTGAGCAAGGTGGAGCGAGGTATATAATATGGGCCGACGTTTGGTTGGGGTCGCATTACGGCGGAGTTATGTTGAGATATGATCCTTGTGTGTTGGATTCGTGTGTTTCGGTTCTGTAGTGCGTGAGGAGTTCTTGCCATTGCGTTGTGGTGATACCCGTTGATCTTGCAGGACGATTCTCTTGTTTGATGTCATATTCCATGTCTGAGCACATTTGGAATGTTGTCTATTAGTGCACTGACTACACGTGTTATGGCTTTAAGTTGTATTGATGCGTCATGTTGCTAGAGTGGTTTTGTTGGATGAGATGAGGTCGTCTGACCTAGAATGGGTGCTATCGGATCTGGTTGCGGCATATTTGGGAGGATATTGATGCTAATTGGCTTAGAAATTTTGCTATAGTTCCTATCGAAGGCGAGGGAGTTCCACCACTTGTTGATCCGATGAATGGTTATGGGTTCCTACGTGTTTCTTTCATCATTTGGCAGTATATGAAGGTGTGCGAACGGGTCTCTGTTTGATAATAGGTTTATTACCGGCATTGGGTTGTTCTGAGCAACCACTATGTTCATAAATTATCGCTACGAGTGTTTGAGTTATGTGGGATATCATGTGATTTCATCTTGAGTTATGGATATGGTTGGGTACATCTTGTTCAGACTTATACAGTGTGTAGATACGAGATTCTGATGTTATACAGTGTGTACATACGAGATTTAGTTGGAAAAGTCAACCGAAAGTTGACTTATGAGTAAACGATCTCGGATTAGGGTTTTATGGTTCGGATAGCTCCATTAGGTGATTTTGGACTTAGGAGTGTGTTCGAAATGTTATTTGGAGGTCTGTGGTAGAATTAGGCTTGAATTGGCGAAATTGGAAATTGGAAATTTGGCGATTTCCGGTCGGCAGTGGAAAATTAGCTATCGGGATCGGAATGGAATTTCAGAAGTTGGGATAGGTTCGTAGTATCATTTGGGATGTGTGTGCAAAATTTTAGGTTATTCGGACGTGGTTTGGTTGGTTTCAGCATCGTTCGGAAGTTTAGAAATCCTTAGGCTTGAATTTTGAGTAAATTTGGTGTTTTGATGTTATTTTGAGAGTTCCGAGGGGTTGACTAAGTTTATATGATGTTATGGGATGTGTTGGTATGATTAGTCGGGGTCTCGAGGGGCTCGGGTGAGTTTCGGGGTGGTTTCAGACCATTTCTAGGCCATTTTTAGCTGCTGGTTTTTAGCTACAGCAGTGTGCTATGCGATCGCGGGGAATTGGTCGCGATCGCGATGCGCAAAATGAGAGAAAATGGCCAGTGAATCGCGATCGCGGAAGGCCTTTCGAGATCGCGTAGAGGAAATTTTCTGCTGCACTGACCCGACTTTGGAAGCTTGTATCTTACAATATATAAAGAATTTTGAGATGATCTAAAAATGAAAGTTGTAGATAGTTTTGTCTAGTTCTCGGAAAATAAAACCATTTGACATTTGAAGTTGTTTCTAAAGAGTTATGGTTGATACACTACGGTCTATCTGGGAAGAGTTTGGAAAATGCATTGTGTTGCATAGGGCCGACTTTAGAGGCTTATATCTCGTAATCTATAAGGAATTGGGAAAATATAAAATAACAAGAGTTGTATACCTTGGTGTCTAGTTTTCAAAAAGTCAAACCATTTACAATTTGGAGTTTTGTACAAAACATTATGACCATTATACTAGAGGCTATTTGGAAGAGCTGGGTATTTGTTCTTCGCGATCGTGAAGCATTTTTCGCGATCGCGAAGGGAAAATTTTGGGCTGAGAAAAGTTGTGCTTCACGATTGTGAAGCATTTTCCGCAATCACGATGACTATATACTTGGGCAGAAGCTATATATCGAGGTTTCAGCCATTTTTAACATATTTGGAGCTATGGAGCTCGGATTGAAGCGATTTTTGAGGCGATTTTCACCATATAAAATGGGGTAAGTGATTTCTATCTAATTTTGGTCAAACTCCATGATTATACCTTTAATTTCATTATTTAATTTTTGATTTGAGGCAAAAAATTGGGGATAATGGGGAAGAATTCTTGAGTTGGATTTTTGGGGGTTTGAATGGGATTTTGTTATCGGATTGGAGTAAATTTGATATGGTTGGACTCGTGAGTGAAAGATGTTTCTAGTTTTGTAATTTTTGTTGGATTCCGAGACGTGGGCCCAGGGGTCAGGTTTGGCCAATTTCGGGATTTGTGATATTATTTGATAATTTTTATGTGGAATTCATTTCTTTAGCATATGTTAATGATATAATACTGATTTTTGGATAGATTCGAGGCGATTTGAGGCCAAATCGAGCGGCAAGGGCATCGCAGAGTAGATTTTCGTCTGGTAGAGGTAAGTAACGATTGTAAATCTAGACATGAGGGTATGAAACCCCAAAAGTTCGTACTATTATGATAAATGAGGTGACGCACATGCTAGGCGACAGGCGTGTGGGCGTGCACCAGTAGGGATTGTGAATTGATCCATCCCATGGCAACTGTAGAGTTGCATATTCTTGATAAACTCTATATGATATATATGTGTTTTAGAAATGATTCTGTTAACTTGGGCTGGGTGCCATGTTTGGGGCCTTGTGCCGTACTGTTTGGACCCCCGGGGGTATTTTACTATTATCCTCACACTGTTCTTGATAGAAATCATATCCTCAGTCATGATTTATACCTATTTATTGTTTAATCTTGATCATCACTCTATTTTAATATATGAAGTTGTTTTGGGTTGAGTTCCCTGAGTTTGTACTGAAATGCCCGAGTGGCTTGTGAGGTTCATGACTGAGTGAGGCCGAGGGCCGAATTGTGAGCATAGTTATGGATCGGGCTGCACGCCGCAGCGTTATATATATATGGATCGGGCTGCACGCCGCAGCGATATGTTGGATCAGGCTGCACGTCGCATCGATATTGGATCGGGCTGCACGCCGCAACGATATAGCGTTTGGGTTGTAGGAGCCCCTCCGGAGTCTACACACCCCTAGTGAGTGCAGTCGACTATATATGGATCGGGCTGCACACTGCAACGGTTATTATAAGGTACCTATTGAGCGTGAGTGCTGATTGGTGATATTTGAGTCACAAGTGATTGAGAGGCTTGCCCGAGGGGCTATATATGAGTGATACCTTACCCGAGGGGTCTGTTTTTATAAAATTATGTGTTCACTCTTCTTTTATACTGAGCCTCTATTGAAAATGTTGAACAAGTATTTAAAATTTTTTTCATTGAAACTAGAATTTTTACGAGATATTCGGAAGGTAATTACTGATATGATCCTGTTATTTCCACTGAGATTTTTATGTTATGAGATTTACATGATTTTAAATGCTCGTCACTGCACTCAGTCTTTAGTTATAATTGTTACTTACTGAGTTGGCGTACTCACGTTACTCCTTGCACCCTGTGTGCAGATTCAGGTGCCAGGCATCAGGGTGAGAGCTGATTTGCTCCTTCTCAGAGCATTCCGGAGATTTGCAAGGTAGTTGCACGACACCCGCAACCTTGCCTTTCTCCTTCCTTCCTTTTAGCATTTATTTTCTCACACTTATCATGTATTAAGTAATCAGTATCAGATTTGTATTTTCTTTAGTTGCTCATTACTAGTGACTCCGGGATTTTGGGCTGCATTTAAATGTGGGTATATCCTTGATTATTTTGAAATAATTAAACAGAAATTCTTTTATGAAATATCGGATTAGCAATGATTTGAATTGAAGGTTTCTTTATGCTCCAAGTGGTGAAATGGCTAGCCTAGTATCACGATAGGCGCCATTCGCTAAAGTGGTTTTGGGGTCGTGACAGGTGGTAGTGTCCTTACCCTTGAACTTTGGGTTGTCCGCACCCTGCAAGTGATACCATGAAAAAGACCTCTTAGCTTTTGCCTTTGTGTCATATGGCCTTGGCTCTACCTTTCCATCATTGAAGTACTATGTGAGGGTGTTCGGATAGGGGTAGGGCTTTTTACTTTTTTGGATGACCAATGTGATTTTGGTTGACATGATGGCACCCACATTGATCGGGTACCCCGCTATAATAGAATCCACCAGAACTGCTCGGGGAAGTGGGAGGTTTTTATCATTCAAGATCCGATCAATCCTGCTACACACAAAGGTTTGCCACCCTTTAGCTTCAAAACTGAGGGTGGCCCGAAGGCTAGGAACTCCTCTTGTAATCCATGGTGGTGGTGGTCCTCGGGCAGCTAAAATTTTAGCTAACCAAGGGCGAGCTGCTTCACTCAGAGCTAACTTCTCGAAGTATTGGACTGCCTCCACTTGCTCAAAACCCACATAAGCATTCAAAGAGGCGACATCAAAATGGACTTTCAAATTTCTCACTTTCGTCACTTTTGTCCCCTTCTTGATGTGAGCTACATTTGCGTAGAACTCCCTGACCAAGTGCTCATTTGCATCCAAGACTGAGTGAGTGAACCACTTCCATCCCTTGCGCTTCTGGAACTGGCTAAGGACATTCAGATTATGAACATCCAAATCCTTCATCAAGAATTGTCGCTCAAGTGTGAGTGACCTTATAGGCCACAAATCCCGGAATCTGTTAAATGCTGACAGGCTGACAAATCTATCTTCCCACATTTCCCTATTCTTTGTCCTCTCAAGACCACCCACTTGAGTGTCTCCCCCTCTACCATCCTCCGAGACATCATCATCATCGACATCAATAGGTGCCGGAGGAGTAGGTAAAGAGGAGGGCTTGGAACCCTGGCTTCCCGCATAAGAATTAGCAGGAGAGCTGTCTGTAGGCGCATTGCGCAATTGATAGAGCCCAGTGGGTTGAGGTGGTTGGGACTGGGGCTCAGGCTTGACCTCCATAGACTGAACCTCAGAGGCTTCTCTTGATGGTTCATAAGAGCTGGATTCTGAGGGCTCTGTGGCCCTTCCTCTACCAGTGGTCGGCTTCTTGGGAATAGGTTTTGATTGCACTCCTAGAGGGTGAGTGCCTTTACCCCTGCCTCGGGAGGATTCACCTCTCCCCTTTGATGTATCTCCTCTACCACGTGATCTAACCATTGTCTACAATACAAGTTACATATGTCAGTTGAATTCAAAGCAAGTAAAACAGTTGCAGAACAGTTACAGACAATCCGTCATCAAAGAGACAATGCGGACCGCACAATTCTGAGTGCGGCTGCAGTCTGTATAGTGCGGACCACACAATTTTGAAGTTCCGCAAACACTGGAGTGCAGATCGCATAATTGTGAGTGTGGACCGCACAATTTTTAGTGCAGCCGCACAAGTCCAAACCTGAAAGTTCTGATTCTCTGAAGTTTTAGAGTGCGGTCGCACACATTATTATGCGACCACACACTTTTTGTACGGACCGCCAAATTTTGAGTGCGTACGCACATTTCAAATACAACCAATTCCCTATTTACCAGCTATGTGGACCGCACAATTCAAACAGTGTCGGCCCTAAACTTAGGTTTCTTGCAATTTTTTTCACAAATTAAGTATGGTGTGACCAAATTGACAAGATTAGTGGTCTACCCAGTCCCTAATGAACATGTATGAAACTAGGGGTGTTCAAAACCGAACCGAAATCGAAGCTTAACGGCTTATTGGTATCGGGTTAACGGTTTAACGGACGGGGAAAGGATTGACAGTTTTATTAACGGCTTATCGGTTTGGGGACGGATTATTCAATTTTCTTAACGGATAATTCATTAACCCGTTAAGAATATAAATAAATATATATATATATATATATATATATATATATATATATATATATATATATATAAAATTCATTTTTATCCATATTATTGAGCTCGTTTACTGCTGCTCTCTAAACTTTAGAAGGAAGATTAAATTATTTATTACCAGCGTGGGAGGTTTCATAGTAAACAATAGTAATACACGAATAAATAAAAAATCAATATACGCACGAACCAACAACTGCTTAATAATTTGAATATTTTGCATGATGGAAACCAACTTCTTGTTAGCATTGCTAGCAATGTTGGCTACTATTATTTCTCAAAAAGAACTGATTGTCAACATCACTATAGTTCACATCATGCATTAAGCAATAGAGAGTAAAGAGAATCACATGCATGCTTCTATGAGTACTAAGTATTTATTTGTTTATGAGACGTCAAACAGTGTGTCTCGATGGAACCCGCCAGTATATTATCTTGACAGAGGACGTGGTAGTGGACTTCACAACTGGATTATCGAATTGGTTAAGTTTAATTTTAACCAATTTGTGTTTTTGTTTTTTAATAGATTGTCATCTTCTTAAACAGTAAGAAATCTGTTCAAATGATACTGTTGAACTATTCTGTTGTGCACTTCTCAATCCCTTACCATCAACTTGAATGTAGTATGAGAAGATAAAAGAATTATTTGATATCCAATATTTGATTCTAGTAATATGGTCCCATGGTGTAATTTAGTTGATATATATGTATGAGAAATGTTGACTATATTGTTGTCTCGGGGATGTACTCCCCAACACTGTGTTGAAGTTTGTTAAGTTTCAATCAACTAAAACTAAACCGATAACCCGCCTGATAAGAGCTAAACCAATACTAATCTGCCCGATATCTTATTGGGTGTCTAATGGATTAATACATTTAAAAACCGATAAACGATAAGGCAAATCCTTAAGAGTAAATAACCGCCCAATCCTCCCGATAAGCAGCCCTATATGAAACTACCCACATGATTTTGAAGCAATAATTAAGCACATTTGACATTTTAGGCCTAAAATGAACTAAACTAATGAAAGAAAACAAAAACAAAAATTTAGAAAAATGAAAAAAATTCTACATGAATTGAACATACCAGTAGTGAATGATGCAGGTAAGAATCTAGCTTGATGAATTGAGCGAGATTTGTGATTTTCTAGGGATTGGGAGTTCAGAGAACGTAAAGTGTGAATAGTGGTGAAAAGCCCTATTTATACCCTAGCAAAGTCGGTCAAAATCTCACCTGAGTGCGGCCACAATTTTGAGTGCGGTCCGCACTCTTTACCTATGGTTGGACTTAGCTCTGCGGTCCGCACAAAAATGAGTGCGACCGCATAACTTTGTGCATTCCCCATAATTTTGTGTGCGGCCGCATGTTGGCCATTTTCCTGCAAAACCAAACTTGAGAGAGTTGGTGAATTTGGGTCCCCAGTTGTGCGGCCGCACAAGGAATTGTGCGGCCGCAGACCCTTCTCTGCGGTTGCAATCAATTTTGTGCGATCCGCACAATCTTGCTGCGGTCCGCATAAGTTCCACACTTGGCCAATTTTTCTAGATTGTTCCTGCATTACACTTCAAAACTGGTTATCTCAATACAAAACCTATCTAAAAAGAAGAAAAAATGAAAAAAAAATGAAAAGAAACATGGGTTTCCTCCCAAGAAGCGCCTGATTTAACGTCGTGGCACGATGCAAGTTACCATCAATCACTTGAAATGAAGCAACGCCACAACATGTCCATCATCAACCTTGCCAAGATAATGTTTCACCCGGTGACCATTGACTCTAAACACTTCATCATTTTTGTTCTTCAAGTCTAATGCACCAAAAGGTGTCACATGCACAACTTCAAATGGGCCACTCCACTTGGATTTCAACTTTCCCGAAAATATCCGCAATCGAGAATTGAACAATAGCACAACACCTTTGTAGTCGTTCTCGCTCCACCATGGTGACCACCATATGGCAAAGAGTGGCAAGCCTCAAGAATTCCCAATTGTTCTTCCTCCGTCGAATAACCCCATCGGTAAAAATCCGGAAGAGATAAGGCTCATCCCAATAATAGTTCAGGAAATACCGTTTGAGCTTCTTCCTTTGGTTTGAAGAGAACTCATTTGGTACAATGCCACTCACAAGATAATTGGCTAATTCAGCAAACCATGGCATCCCGGTCATAGAAATGGATAGGAGTTGCTTGCCGAGAAATGAATCATTTATCTTAAGGCCATCATATGACCTCCCCTCCTCCTCCAAACGAGACAAGTGGCCCGCCACTTGGTTTTCACTACCGTTGCGGTCTTGAATCTCTAAATCAAACTCTTGTAAAAGAAGTACCCACCACATCAATATTGCCTTAGAATCTTTCTTGCTCATCAAATATCAAAGCACCGCATGGTCGGTGTGAACAATCACCTTTGTACCCATCAAGTATGGCGGAACTTCTCCATAGCAAAGTCAATATCAAGGAGCTCTTTTTCGATCACTGTGTAGTTGACTTGGGCATCATTCATGGTCTTACTATAATAGTAGACCAGATGGAAGATTTTGTTGATACGTTGCCCCAATATCGCTCCAACCGCCACATCGCTTGCATAACACATGAGCTTAAAAGGTAATCTCCAATTTGGTGCGGTGATAATAGGAGTAGTAGTCAACTTATACTTGAGCAATTCGAATGCCTTCATACAATCTTCGCTGAAATGAAACTTGACATCCTTCTCCAAAAGTTTGCACAAGGGGTTTACCACCTTAGAAAAATCCTTGATGAATCGGAGATAGAACCCCGCATGACCCAAAAAGCTCCTCACTCCATTTACACATTTATGGGGAGGGAGTTTGGAGATCACTTCAACTTTGGCTTTATTAACCTCAATACCATGCTTTGAAATTTTGTGGCCAAGGACAATGCCTTCCTCGACCATGAAATGACATTTCTCCCAATTCAAAACCAAGTTTGTTTCCTCACATGTTTCCAATACCTTGTCCAAGTTGTCCAAGAACTCTTCAAAAGAATTCCCCACCATGGAAAAATCATCCATGAAAACCTCAAGAAAGTCCTCCACCATATCGGTGAAGATAGCCATCATACACCATTGAAAGGTCATTGGTGCATTGCATAACCCAAATGGCATCCACGAGAATGAAAAAGTACCATATGGACAAGTGCAAGTGGTTTTCGTTTGGGTACTCAAGAGAAATAAGAATCTGATTGTAGCCGGAGTATCCATCAAGGAAGCAATAAAAAGCACGTCCGGCCAACCTATCCAACATTTGATCAAGAAATGGAAGCGGAAAATGATCTTTTCGAGTGACTTTGTTGAGCTTCCAATAGTCCATGCACACTCTCCACCCTGTGACAGTTCTTATAGGGATCAATTTATTCTTGTCATTTGTTATCATATTCATGCCCCCTTTCTTGGGGACACATTGCACCAGAGAGGTCCACGAGCTATCGGAAATAGGGTAAACAACCCCGGCATCCAACCATTTTATGATCTCCTTCTTCACTACCTCTTGCATTATTTCATTTAATCTTCTTTGATGTTCCACGGAGGGTCTGGCATCCTCCTCCAAAATAATATTGTGCATGCAAAAGGCATGGCTTATACCCCGAATATATGCCAATGTCCATCCTATAGCTTTCTTCCTCTTTTGGAGCACCGCTAAAGTATAATCTACTTGCACGTTATTCAAGCAAGAGGAAAGAATAACAGGTAAAGTGGAACAAGGGCCAAGAAAATCATGCCTGAGATGTGAAGGAAAAGGCTTTAACTCCAAAGTGGGAGGCTCCTCAATTGAGGGTTTTGTTGGAGGAGTCTTCCGGTTCTCAAGATCTAAGGACAATTTTCGGGGTTCATAAGAATATAACCCCATTCCTTGAAAAGTATTGACACATTCCACAAAGCCTTCCTTCTCATCCTCATCATGATTAATCAACACAACTTTCAAGGTATCCTCAACATTCATCACAGTGCTAGCATCATCAACAATCACTTTGGTCACTAAGTCCATAAACGAACAAACTTTGTTGCTATTTGGTTGCCTCATCGATTTACACACATGGAAAACCACTTTTTCATCACCCACCCGGAAAGTGAGCTCACCGGCTTCCACATCAACTAAAGCCTTCCCCGTAGCAAGGAAAGGTTTACCCAAGATAATAGGCACCTCATAGTCAACCTCACAATCAAGAATCACAAAATCTGCCAGAAGGATGAACTTATCAACATGAACTAACACATCATCACTAATACCCAATGGCCTCTTCATAGTCCGATCCGCCATCTGCAACCTCATAGATATGGGTCTTGGTTGCGAAATTCCTAAAGTTTTGAACGCATAGTAGGGAATCAAGTTGATACTTCCCCCTAAATCACATACAGCTTTGGCAATGTCGGCACTCCCAATAGTGCAAGGGATTGTGAAGGCGCCGGGATCTTCCAATTTCGGAACCATTGAGTGCACAATAGCACTCACTTGATGTGTCATCTTGATAGTCTCACAATTCATTGATCTTTTCTTTGTTACCAAATCCTTCATGAACTTTTCATAACCCGACATTTGTTCCAACACCTCAACCAACGGCACATTAATGGACAAACTCTTCATCATATCAATAAACTTTTTAAATTGTTTTTGACTATTTTTCTTTGCGAGTCTTTGAGGGTACTGAGGAGGAGGCCTTGGCATTGTTGCTTTGCCCTTTTGCACTACCGGTTCCGGTATGTCAATCATGTGCTCCCTAGACAGGTTCATATCTTCTTGGGTCTCCTCCACACTTTCATCGATGTCAATTCTCACTTCTTCATTAGCTTGAACCACATTACTTGGAGTCTCTTCTTCTTGAACCAACACATCATCATCCACAACTCTTCTTTGGTTTGAGGTAGTTTCCCCCAACCTTTTACACTCCGTGTGGTAACGGCCATGGCATGTCCCGTATTGTTCCCACCCTTCGGGTTCATCACTGTATCACTAGGTAGTGCCCTCTTAGGACGAGTGTTCAAAGCTTGCGAGATTTGGCCAAGTTGAACCTCCAAATTGCTGATTGAAGTTTTGTGGGAGGCTAATTGAGCATCGGAGTCGACATTTTTCTTCATCATTTGTTTGAACATATTTTCAATCCGTCCCATTTCATTATTGAAAGAACTAGAACCTTGAGATGGATATGGAGGCGGGTTTCTTGGTTGTTGATACATCAGGGGACTTTGAAAGCCCGACCCCCGATTCCCTTGGTTATTATTGTTCCAACCCTCTTGCTTGTTGCCACCCCAATTGCCTTGATTTTTTCCACCCCAATTTCCTTGATGATTGCTTCCCCAATTTCCTTGGTTACTCCAATTGCCTTGATTATTATTATTTCCCCAATTACCTTGATTGTTGTTACCACCACTCCAACTGCCTTGGTGGCTTTGGTTGTTCCAATTTCCTTGTGATCTCCATTGTTGTTGATTTTGTCCTTGATCATTGTTTCTTTGACCTTGATAATTGTTGAAATATTGCACTTCTTCTTCTTTCTCATTGTACGAATCACCTTGTTCATACCCACTATAATCTTGTACAAATTTCTCCGGACGGTTTTGCACTTGTTGACCTCTTTTCTGTCTCTTGTTCATCATCATATTCACCCCTTCCATCACATAACTTGCTTTGTCCCTTAAACTTGTTGAAGCTGAGCTTTGGCCAATTGGTTTATTGTAGTTATCAACTCGACAATAGCTTGCCCATGATCATGTAGCTCCTTGTGTAGGTGAATGACATTTGGGTTACCTTGAGGAACATTGGCTCTACTTTTCCATGCTGACGAAGTATCCGCCATCTCATCCAAAATTTCACAAGCTTCGGCATAAGGCGTGTTCATGAGTTCCCGTCGGCGAGTTGATTTACCACACATTGATTTGTTGTGTTGACCCCCTGTAGAAGGTTTGTTGGATCATGGCCTCGGTCATATCATTATTCGTGCACTCTTTAACCATGGTACGCTATCTTTCCAAAATCTCGTGCAATGGCTTATTGTGCTCTTTCTTGAATGCTAGAATTTCATCCTAAAGTGTAGCCATGTGCCCCGAAGAGAAGAATTTGGCGATGAACATTTCGGCCAACTCATCCATGTATAAATGGAATGATTGGGTAATCTCTCTAACCAATCCAATGCCTTTCCTCGTAGAGAAAAGGGAAATAGCCTCAAACGCAGTGCATCCTCGGAAACATTTGTTTGCTTGCTCCCCCAACAAGTATCGAAAAACCCATTGAGATGCTTGTAAGAATTTTGGCTTGGAGCCTCGGTGAAGAATCCTCATTTCTCAAGTAGTGTAAGCATCATGTTGGTGATTTAGAAGTTTCCCCTAAAACGGGGCGCGACAATAGCAATAGCATATCCCTCGTTCGGCAACACCCGATGCTATGTCGCTCTTGGTGGAGGCGGGGGAGGGACAGGAATATTATCATGAGGTGGTCAGCCTTGCCTATTTTCTTGAGGTTCGGGATGAACCTCATCACCTTGATCATCGTCCCCTTCCTCCCCCAATGGCAAATTCCCGATGAGATTATTGTTGAGAGCCATTCTTGTACCTATAAGCAATTCAAAAACAAAGTTAGTGACTTGGAAGGAAAAGAAGACAAATCACACAAAAACCTAGATATATAGCTAAATCCATTTAACTCCCTGGAAACGGTGCCAAAAATTTGATCTCACCCAAACTCACCCTACAAATATAGATAGTGAGGCGGCCGAATCAATAATAAAAACCCAACGCAAGTCGGGGTCAAATCCTCAGGGATTTAGAATTTGGATTAGGTATATACTTAGTGTGAATGTATGATATGCCCTAGATTACTCTTCCACATTCTCGTTTGTTGTTTCTACTTCTACTTTGAGCTATTGATTGCAATTATAAACTAGGAGACAATATTTTTGATTTTGGTTGTTTTTCAAATGATAAAAGGTCTAGGGTTGCGACTTCCACCTAGTTGGTTACCTAACGGATTTAGAGCTTTAGGGCATGTTTGGTTGATTGGGATGCAATATAAAAATCACACTCAATTACCCACTCTATACCTCTCTGTAGTTTGAGTGACTTTGCCCGATTTGGATTTCTCAAGTCCAAATGTGTATTTCACAAAGCAAGTGATAAATGCTCTAGTCGGTTCTTACTATCTCTAGGTTCGACCCTTTAATTGGGGCTATTAATTTCTTGAGTTCACCCCAATTCCTAGTTAGCCAAGTTTTCCTAGACTTAGTCTCTCTTTCTCAAGTAGAGACTAAGTCAAATAGGCATGAATCAATGTTTGAAACCATTAATTCTAGAATTCAAGCAAGAACACGGCTAAATATCATATACCAATCATAAATAAGCCCAAGATAAACAATCCATTAGGTACCAATACTAGAGTTGGGTCACAACCCTAGCTAAGGGTTTAACTACTTATAAAAGATGAAGAAATAAAAGAAGAAATTAAGATAGAATGCATAATAATTGATTAAGGAAAGAAAATATAATGTTTAAAAGCTAATCTAGTAAAATATTACTCAATACAATAAAGAATAATGGCTCAAGTTCTCCACACTGATACAACTTAACCTAAAACTGACAAAAAGTTCTATTTATACTAAGCTGAAAATGTCTAACAAAAATGCCCCTACGGAGGTTGTGCGACCGCACAATTCTGTGTGCGGTCCACACTTTGATCTTGAATGGTCAACTGAGATTTCTGCGGTCACATAAAAGTGGGATGCGGTCGCACTTCATCTAATTGTGGGGACCGCACATTTCTGAGTGCGACCGCACACTTGAATTTGGCTGGGACTTGGACCTTCTTCTGCGGACTGCACATTTGTCAGAGCGGCCTCGTTTTGGCTCTTGAGGCTACACAATAATAGTGCGGTCCGCATATCCTCAGATTGCCTAAAATAAACTCTCTAAATCTCCTCCTCACGGCCGCACAATTGCGGTATGCATTCTCTGAAGGAAATCTAACAGTGCTCTTTCATTGTTTGCGACCGCACACAGTATTGTGTGGTCCGCACTGTAGGCCTTTTTGCATTTTTTAGGTCCTTGTCCAATTTTGACTCCTTTTTGAGTTGATTTTCACTTCTTTTGCTCGTTTCCCAATATTTTAGCAATAAATCACATTGCATTAGTTCTCGAGAATACCTTTAAGCATTTTTGAGCTAAAACGCAAGTAAAAGAGAGCAAATAAGCGGTCAAAATCCCTACTTATCAAACGGTCAGGTCACCGCTCTTGAGGCTGAGAAGGTGAAATTGTTGGCTCGACCATCCTCCTCTCACACTTCCCTTTTCCCAACGTGATGCGGGACTTGTATGAGAAATGGATCCATGGTAAGGCCCAATTGGACATTTTTAGGGACTTGATGCCGGCAAAGAGAGTTATTGAGTTTGAGTTTGAGTTTGAGGGTGATCGCGCTAAGGCACATGAAGCTCGAGTTGCTTGTGGTTTAGATCCTGCTACACCGAGGGAGGATAGTGGTGAGGACGAGCTGGAAGGGATCGAGCAGGATGCTTGGTATGACGACGAGTACCCAGATGGTGGAGAGGGCGACGACGATGAAGGTGGGCATGACGCGGAGTAATACTTTGTAATTTATTTTTTTCTTCTTTCTTTTCTTCCTTTTTATTTGTGTGGGCGTCTTTCTGGCCCTTTGTAAGATAATTTTTGGAATGGAATGATCATAACCCTTGTTGTACGTTATTGGATCTTTTGTTTTTCATCAAACATTTTCTTCAAATGATTTCTTCAATTAGAAGAATTGTGTCAGTATGTGCTAGCTTGAACATGGTCGAGTATATCTTTGATTGAATCTACGCGAAGTACCACGTCGCCGTAATTAACTCAAATGAAGTTAACTTGTAAATCGAACTCAAGTTAGGTAAAGTATGAGCTGAATTCGAGTGCGGTCAAATATAATTCTTTACTAATTCGAATGAGGTCGATGTGAGGTAATTCGGGCGAGATCGAATATGACTTGTAATTAATTCGAACAAGCTCGAATGTAGGTTAGTTCGAGTGAGGTCGAATGTTACTCGTAGTTAATTTGAGCGAGGTCGAATGTGAGTTAATTCGAGCGAGGTCGAATGTGACTCGTAATTAGTTCAAACGAGGTCAAATGTAATTTAATTCGAGCGAAGTCGAATGTTACTCGTAGTTAATTCGAACGAGGTCGAATGTGAGTTAATTCGAGCGAAGTCGAATGTTACTCGTAGTTAATTCGAACGAGGTCGAATGTGAGTTAATTCGAGCGAAGTCGAATGTTACTCGTAGTTAATTCGAACGAGGTCGAATGTGAGTTAATTCGAGCGAAGTCGAATGTTACTCGTAGTTAATTCGAACGAGGTCGAATGTGAGTTAATTCGAGCGAAGTCGAATGTTACTCGTAGTTAATTCGAACGAGGTCGAATGTGAGTTAATTCGAGCGAAGTCGAATGTTACTCGTAGTTAATTCGAACGAGGTCGAATGTGAGTTAATTCGAGCGAAGTCGAATGTTACTCGTAGTTAATTCGAACGAGGTCGAATGTGAGTTAATTCGAGCGAAGTCGAATGTTACTCGTAGTTAATTCGAACGAGGTCGAATGTGAGTTAATTCGAGCGAAGTCGAATGTTACTCGTAGTTAATTCGAACGAGGTCGAATGTGAGTTAATTCGAGCGAGGTTGAATGTTACTCGTAATTAATTCAAACGAGGTCGAATGTGAGTTAATTCGAGGGAAGTCGAATGTTACTAGTAATTAATTCGAACGAGGTCGAATATGAGTTAATTCAAGTGAGGTCGAATGTTACTCGTAATTAATTCGAGCGAGGTTGAATGTGAGTTAATTCGAGAAAGGTCGAATGTTACTCGTGATTAATTCGAACGAGGTCGAATGTGAGTTCCTTGATTGGTGTAGTGTTTAAACTTGGTGGAGACAGATGAACATCATGTGTTTGCATACTTTTCTTTTGAATATACATACATTGGAGAAGTTAATTTCGGACTGGTGGTCCAGTCCCACCCTATCTAGTATCTTCATTGGTCGACTTGGAGAAGTATTTGAGAGGTCGAGCGATGAACTTGTACTTAAATTTGAGATGCCCTCTCCGCCACCTCGTAAAAACCTCCTCGAGAAAACCCAATTGGGACAAAACTCAGGTAAGGGAAAAAGAGTACGGCTCGGAGAACATCTTTCCTTAGAAGTTCAAGTATTTGAGGTGGGCGACGTTCCAATTGTTTGGTAGTAATTTTTCTTCCATTATTTCTAGTTGAACGACCCTTTGCTTACCGCCACCGTAATTTTGTACGAGTTGTCCCAATTGGTCCCCAGTTTTCCTTTATGTGGATCCTTGCTTTCCTGTGTTTTGGCTTTGAGTACATAGTCCCCGACTTTGAGCGGTCTGACCTTGGAATTTTTGTTATAGTACCGCTCTTCCTATTGTTTCTGGGCTACCATTCTTACGTAAGCCATGTCTCTTCGTTCTTTAGCCTCGTCGAGGTCTTGCCTTCTGCTTTTGTTGTTTTTCTGCCCACTCTTATGTGAGTACCTTAGACTTGGTTCTCCGACCTCGACCAGTATCACTGCGTCAGTCCCATAGACTAACGAGTATGGTGTTTCCCCTGTGCTCGTCTTTGGAGTTGTGCGGTATGCCCATAGCATTTTCGGCAGCAGCTTCGGCCACAGTCCCTTGGCGATTTCGAGCTTCTTTTTTAGGATATTCAATATTGACTTGTTGGAGAATTCCGCTCGTCCATTTCCTGTGGGATGATAAGGCATGGAGAGTATTCTTTTTATGTGCCATTTTTCGAAGAACCCAGCGACCTTCTTTCGTGTGAATTGAGGTTCGTTGTCACAACTGATTTGTTTCGGGATGCCGAAGCAGCATAGAATGTTCCTCCATATAAAGGCGATCACTTCTTGCTCGCGTATTTGAGTGAACGCACCTGCTTTCACCCACTTAGAAAAATAGTCAGTTAAAACTAAAAGAAATCGCACATTACCTCGTCCTGCTGGGAGGGGGCCGACGATGTCCATTCCCCATTTGATGAAGGGCCAGGGTGAGGTTACTGAGTGGAGGTGCTGGCCCGCTTGGTGTATCATGGGGGCATATCTTTGGTATGGTTCGCATTTTTAACGAAGTCAGCGGCTTCCTTTTTTATTGTGCACCAGTAGTAGCCATCTTGTATGAGGCATCTGACTAGGGCTCGATTGCCGGTACGAGCCCCGCAGTGACCTTCGTGGACTTCTTTTAGGACGTGTCGTGTCTGGTTTGGTCCTAAGAATTCTGCTAGGGGCCTCCATACGTCCATTTATATATGTCGTTATTGATGACGCTATACCTGGCTGCTTGCATTCGAAGTTTCTTGGATTCTTTTTTGTCGTTTGGAAGTACGCCGTCCTGCAAGTATGCGACAATACGATTGCGCCTATCACAAGTTAGGTTAATAGTGCATACCTCGATTTGATCGATCAATGAGTGGAGGAGAGTAACCACGTTCCCCTATCCAGTTATGCTTTTAGTGGCTGCCGCCAGTTTGGCGAGGCCTTCTGCTTTGATGTTCTGTTCTCGAGCAATTTTCTCGAGCTGGCATTTGTTGAACTCAGGTAACAACTTGCAGATCTCGGCTTGGTACTTCTGTAGCCTTTGCTCTTTTATTTGGAAAGTCCCTGTGACCTAATTGATGACGAGCTGTGAGTCGCATCGTAAGATCAGTTGTCGTGATCCGTACTTGAGTGATAATTTTAATCCTGCAACCACGACCTCATACTCGGCCTCATTGTTAGTCATATCAGGGCGCCTTACGGATTGGAAAATTATTTTTCCTATTGGGACCTTGATCACAAGTCCCGATCCAGATCTTGACGCGTTAGAGGCGCTATCGGTATGTAGAACCCATAGGTCGTGCAATTTAGGGAAGGTACTGAAGGATTCCTTTTCGACTTTGGAGATTATTTTTGCGCTGAAGTCGGTGACAAAGTCAGCAAGCACTTGCGACTTTATTGCCGTTCGCGACTGATAGGTTATATCATGCTCGCTTAATTCTATGGCCCAATTGGCCAACCTACTCGACAACTTGGGCTTGTGTAGGATACTCCTTAGAGTAAAGGTCGTGACCACTGAGATGGGGTGGCACTGGAATTAAGGTCTAAGCATTCGTGAAGCTACGACCAAGGCCAAGGCTAGCTTCTCGAGGTGGGTATACCTCGTTTCGGCATCGACCAACGTTTTGCTAATATAGTAGATTGGAGGTTGCGTACCTTTATTTCTCGGACCAGGACCGCACTTACCGCCACATCAGATACGGCTAGGTAGACGAGGAGACGTTCCATAGGTTCCACCTTAGCGAGCAGCGGGGGGCAAAGACAGTTATGCCTTTATTTCCTTTAAGACATCGATGGACTCGGAATTCCATTGGAGTCCGTTTTCTTTTTTGAGTACGCCAAAAAATTTGTGGCACCTATCAGAAAATTGTGAGATGAATCTTGACAGGGCGACTATACGACCGGTATGTTTCTGCACCTGCTTCTTTCTGGTCAAGTTCTCTGGTATTGCTTCTATAGCTTTGATTTGGTCGGGGTTGACCTCAATGCCTCGCTGTGATACTAAGAAGCCGAGGAATTTTTCTAAGGTTACACTGAAGGCGCACTTCTCGGGATTCAATTTCAGGCCATACCGTCTGAGTATGTCGAAGGCCTCCCTCAAATGATCAATGTGGTCTTCTTTTCTTTTCGACCTGACCAGCATGTCATCTATTTATACTTCCATGGTTTTTCTGAATCGGTCTTTGAACATTTTGGTCACCAATCTCTGATATGTTGCTCCTGCATTTTTCAATCCGAACAACATCACCCTGTAGCAGTACGTCCCTTGGTGGGTGATGAAAGTGGTATTTTCCTGATCTTCTTCCTCCATGAGGATCTGGTTGTAACCCGAGTAGGAGTCCAGAAAACTTAGCAGCTCGTGCCCGGCCATTGCGTCGATGAGCTAGTCTATATGGGGTAGTAGGAATGAATCTTTAGAGCATGCTTTGTTCAGATGTGTGAAGTCTATGCACATCTGCCATTTCCCGTTCTTATATTTTACCATGACCACATTGGCGACCGTATTTCGACTCTATGATAGAGCCGTTTTCCAGCAACTATTTGACCTCTTTGTGGACAACGTCATTTATTGCAAATTGAATTTTCTCCTAACTTTCCGTACTGGGGGTCGACATTCAACTTATGTGTTGCTATCTCCTTTGGGATACCTGGCATATCTGCATGGGAAAAAGCAAACAAGCTTGCATTTTAGTCAAGAATTGATGAAATTTACCTGGTTCTTGGAGCTTGTGTCCAATATAGGCCTTTTTGCTGGGGTCATTTTTATCGAGTTACACGGGGTCGAGATCCTCCATAGTTGACCTTGTAGCCTCTACGACTTCGGGGTCCTTGATTACATTTTTCCCTTCGTCACCACCTGATCTCGACCTCGTTAATTGCTATGCTTCTTCGCTTTTGTCCTTCAATTGTTGGGTGTATGTGTCTTAGGCGATGCGGTAGCATTCTTGGGTCATGCATCGCTCACTACGGATGCTGAATACTACCCACGGGGTGGGAAACTTGACAACCTAGTATAAGCTGGAGGGTATGGCCCTCATGGCGTGTATCCAAGGGCGACCTATGATAGCGTTGTACGCCGTATCTTGATCCATAATGTGGAATGTGGTTTCTAAAGTAACACCGCTGGCCATAACGGGTAGTGTGATTTCTCCGGACGTCCGCTCAACTGCAATGTTAAAACCCGTTAGTGTGATGCAGCGGGGCACTATCCTATCTTCGAGCCTCATTTGAGCGACAACTCAAGGGTGGATAATGCATGTGCCACTTCCGTCATCGACCATAATGCATTTTACATGAATATCTGAAATGCATTAAGTAATAAGAAGAGGGTCATAGTGAGAAAGGTCAAACTGTGGGTATCCGACTCGTCGAAGATGATACTTTCTTCGAGGTCGTCATACCGTTCATTAGTGATTGATCGTTTCAACTTGTGGGTGGTCGTGAATTTCGCGCCGTTGATTGAAGTGCCTTCGACTCCTCCGATGATCATTTGGATGGTACGATCTGGGGAGGGTGGTTTTGGTGGACCCTAATTCTATTCGCGTCCTCGTGCAAAATTTTCCCTTCCTCGATTGCTCAAGAGTTATTTCAAATGTCCCTGGTGAAGCATGTTCACGACCTCTTGCCTCAAGGCGATGCAGTCCACAGTTTTGTGACCTTGTTCCTGATGGAATTCGCAGAGGGTGTTTGACTTTCTGGTATTTGGGTCAGACTTCATCTTTTGCGGCCATTTCACTTTTGGGCCGAGCTTCTCCAGGGCGTATACTATTTTTGAAGGGGAAATACAAAAATATTGAGCAGATAGTAATGGAGGCATACTTCTTTCGTTTCTGTGAGTCCTTGTCTGTGGCCTGGGTGGACCATCGCCATGATGGGGGGATGGTGTGATGGCGGTTCTGACGTATGGTTGGTGACTTTCGCGGTTGAGGAACGGGCCTGCGTGGTCTTTTGTTGTTATCATTTTTGCAGCCCTTCCTCGACTCCATTTGGACTGAGGTCAACCCTTGGGTTGGTCCGTTGAGGTCGTCCTCTTCGGCTCTGACCTTGGCATAATAGGTGTTGTGTATCTCGTTCCAGGTGGTTGGGGGTCTTTCATTAGTCGGCTTAACAATTTTTTGGTCACCCTCGAACCACTCATGCTTAGACCATTTTAGAAAGCGGCTACCGACATCCCCTATGATACATTTGGAAGAGTCATTCGCACATGGTTGAATCCGGCGAGGAAGTCCCTGAGTCCTTCGCCGAGTGGTTTTTTAATGGTGAATATGTCGTTCACCCTCGCCTCTCTTTTCTTAGCTCCGACATGGGCAGTGACGAACTTGTCGGTCATCTCCTCGAATGTTTCTATGGAATGTGCAGATAACTGTGAGTACCAAGTCAGCGCTCCCCGATTAGGGTTTCACCAAACTTTTTCAGCAATATGGATGGCACTTGTTCTTTGGCGAGGTCGTTGCCTTTCACTACAGTGACATTGTGGGTCACATAATACTCAGGATCCATCGTACCAACATATATTTTCAATTATGGCGCCATTTTGAAGGTTTTAGGTATGGCGTGTGGTGCAGCCTCGTCACTGTATGGTTGCTCCACGAACCGATCGGCGTCCCATTTTGGTAAAAGCTTTGGGGCGCACGGTAGTTTGTCTACCCTTTCTTGGTGTTCTTTCATTTGGTTGCGGAGCATTTTGTTCTCGTTCTCCATCTCCTCCATATTCTTCAAAATGGCTGTAAGGGTATCATTACCTGCATCATCAACGTGATAAATGATACCTTTTATAGGAGGAGGGTTGTGTTGCTCATCTATCACCGATCTGACGCAAACTCTCGCATCTTCCCTGCTTGTCCTTTGGGTGGGTTTTTCGAGTATACTAGTCAGCTTGATCGTTAACCACGCTTCTAATAGCTTTTTCACTATTGGTGGTGCCTTTTCCGTTGTGGACGTGGATGCCCCTTTTCCATGTGAGGTTGTGACGCTGCCATGAGGGAGGGATGAACCACTCCGCCTGGGGGAAGTGTTTGGTGTCACTTTTTCCTCGTTTGTTCCAGTGACCTCATTGATGGTGTTTAGGAGGTTGACAGTAAGGTTGGACACTGCTTTCATTCTTTCCTCTCCATTACCTACCATGTTAGACTATGCACGCGGGAAAAGACAAGATGTTGTTTTGTGTTTTTTTTTTTTTTAGATCTATAAGAAACTAAAACTTTGACTAGGAAATCCCCACAGACGCCGCCAAATTGTTTGACCAAAAAATAATAATCCTTGGTTACACTAATTAATAAGTTATTAAAATGGGTCAATCCTAGTTAGAGCTAATAACTTCAGATCTGAGATGGATAACAGGAACAATAATGTAGTTGAATGAGAATTTTGACAATAAATGTGACCGAGTGTAATAGTATGTAAAAAGATCAAGCATTAAATAATCATTAAATGACAATAAATGTAAATAGAGGGGAAGATTCGCCCAATATTAAAGAGGGTGAAGTATTTCTCCTCTGACAATGATGAATGACACGAATATGAGAGAATATTATACACTTTCTTGGATCTGATGGGAGTGACAATAGAATAATTCACAAAAAGGTTGAATCTTTGTTAAAAGTAGTTCTTTGTATTTTCTCTGAGAGCTTATCCTTTTACAAGTGTTCTTATCATCTGGAATGTTACATGCCCTTTTCCCCTCCTTCATTCTATTTATATGGGACATTCCCAAAGAACCCTAAAAGTACAAATAGAGAGAATTCTCTCTGAAAATCCCAATACAAAACTAGTCGTTACTTCTAGTTCTACTACACGACCTCGACTGACCGCTGAGCTGTTCGATTTATCCGATTACTGGTCGACCGCGTCCACACCACTCGTAATGGTTTGCGAGTTTTTCTCATCGTCCTTTTCTGCACAACTTGATCCTCAATCTGATTTTGACCCATACAGAAACTAGTGCTGATAGTAGCAATGATTAAGCGATATTTTGGCATAATTGCAGTTGAGTATTATCCGTAAATCCGTGAACCATATGGTTTTATGGTAATTGTTTTTATAAACTTTAAGCTGAAGATTCTTCTTATAAATTCTAAGCTTAGTGTGATGACCCAAAAGGTCATCACGTATATTTTTAGCTAATTCTGTGTTCTGAGGTTGTGAAAACCTTCGTCTATCTCACCTCGATTCGTGTGCGTAGCCCGGGCGTGTAACCCTGGAAGCCTTTATGTGAAAACTGATAAAAATGATAATTTTGTATTAGAAATTTGAATAAAGTTGACTTCGGTCAACGTTTTTGGTAAACGGACCTGGACCCGTGATTTGAAGGTCCTGGAGGGTCCGTAGGAAAATATGGGACTTGGGCGTATGCCCGAAATCGAATTCCGAGGTCCCAAGTCCGAGAAATGAATTTTTAAAGAAAATTGTTTTCTGAAAAATATAAAGGTTTTTAAAAATGAAATTTGAGGTGAAACCTGTGATATCGGGCCCGTATCATGGTCCTGGAGCCCGGTACAGGTTCGATATGACTTATATGTGTNTCAACGATTTTGGTAATCGAACCCGGACCCGTGATTTGACGGTCCTGGAGGGTCCGTAGGAAAATATGGGACTTGGGCGTATGCCCGAAATCGAATTCCGAGGTCCCAAGTCCGAGAAATGAATTTTTAAAGAAAATTGTTTTCTGAAAAATATAAAGGTTTTTAAAAATGAAATTTGAGGTGAAACCTGTGATATCGGGCCCGTATCATGGTCCTGGAGCCCGGTACAGGTTCGATATGACTTATATGTGTTATCTGTGAAATTTGGTAAGAAACGGACTTAGTTTGACATGATTCGGACCTTAAATGCAAAATTTGATGCTTAAAAAAACGTTTTGAAAAATTTCATTGATTTTGAGGTTTAATTCGATGTTTATGATATTATTTTGGTGATTCGATTACATGAATAAGTCCGTAGGATGTTTTCAAGGTTGTATGCACATTTTATTTGAAGTTCTGAGGGCTTGGGTGTGTTTCGGGTAGGTTCCGGATCGATTTTCATCATTTCCACTACTGTTATATGTCTGTTGTCCCTCCCTTCTATGCGATCACATAGGCTTCGTCGCGATCGCATAGTGTAAATTTGAAATGCCCAATTTTCTTCTATGCGTTCTCCATTTCACATACGTGATCGCGGAGGTCAACCCCTTTCTTCACTACGATCGCACACCTTCCCCTCGCAACCGCATAGAGCATGTCCCAAGCCCAGCATCCTTCTCCTATGCGATCGCATATGTGCGTTCGCGATCGCATAGGGAATTATTGGACAGTGATGTTTTTACTCTACGTGATCGCATCATCTCGTCTGTGATCGCAATGCTTTAAATAAGTGTGCAGAATATAAACTTTCAAAAACGAGGGTTAAGCCATTTTCAACATATTTTGACTTCTAGAGCTCGGTTTTTGGCTATTCTTGGAGGGTTTTTCACACAAATCAAACGGGTAAGTGTTATTCCACTAGAATTAATTATATTTCATGAATTAGTTCTTGTTTCCATCATTTAAATTGTGTTTTGGGTTGAGGAAGTTGTGGGTTTTGCAAGAAAACTTCAAAAATGAAAATTCATGATTTGAATAACCAAATGATATCGGAATTGGATAAACTTAGTATGGGTGAACTCGTATCGGAATGGGTAATCGAAATTTGTAAAATTTGTCGGGTTCTGAGGTGCGGGCCCGGGGGTCGACTTTTGGATCGATTTTTATAAATTTGGAAAGATTGAAACGTTATTATTCAGAATCGTTCCTTACACATTTTATGTG
This sequence comes from Nicotiana knightiana, assembly GCA_005239525.1. NCBI lineage: Eukaryota > Viridiplantae > Streptophyta > Magnoliopsida > Solanales > Solanaceae > Nicotiana > Nicotiana knightiana. The sequence goes on along the minus strand of ML397243.1, from coordinate 8,678 downwards.
TATTTTGAAGTTGTTGTTTTAGTTGATTTTGAGCCGTCCGGAGGCCTTTCCGCCCGAGAAGTCTATTTTTGAGTACCGGGTTGTCGTCTTTGAGGTAAGTATCTTGCCTAACATTGTGTGTGGGAACTATCCCTTTGGATTGAGTCTTCTATGTTGATTGTAGTCTGCGTACGCGAGGTGACGAGTACGTACTCGGACTTATTTGCAAATAGATTGCCCTTTAGGGATTTTAGGTCATTATGTTCCCCGTGTATGAATTGAAATTGTTATATCTAAATTCCTTATTTCTAGTTTCATCTCTTCCTGCTCAAATTAAAAGTACTTGCCTAGAATTCCTTGTTTCTTATTTGATCTTAATTGACTTAAATGAAGACTTTGACTTTCCTACCGTTATACTATATCTTTCTTCATACATGGCCTATGTGACTAAAACTAGTATAATCTCGCCCTATAATTGTCTAACAAGTAATTGGAATATCTATACATTGGTGTCAAGCATGCCCGTGAGTCGTACATTGTGATTTAAATGATTTTACCTTAAGTACTACTTAGGTTTAATTGATGACCGCCCGTGTTGATGGTATTTCTTTGATGCTGCCTATTTACTGAGTATTGTTCAAGCTGAGTTTATTCGGTGAATCTAATTGTCTAAGTGAGATTGGTTATAGCTGATTCCCTTGCCGGGATGATTTGGTTTCTTGGTTGCGAACTTGAATATATAGAATCATTGCTATATCTGCCTTGTTTTCCCCTCGTTATACTGCTTCTCTTTGTGCTTGGCATTCCTTTTAGTGGCTACTTCTTATGAGTGAGTTTTTACCATTTTTGTGATTTAAGTCTTTGTATTGATTTGCTCATCGCACTTTGCATTCGGTCTTTTTTGCTTTTCCGCCTGTTGTGGCAATGTATGTTGTTACTGTCGCATTCTGGTTGTTTTCCTCAGTGGATGCATTGCATATTTAAATTGGGACTACGGACCGAGATCCGGGATCTTTCTCCCTGTACTGCATTGCATATTTCAATTGGGACAACAGACGGAGATCCGGGAGCTTTCCCCCTGTACTGTATTGCATATTTAAATTGGGACCACGGACGGAGATTCGGGAACTTTTCCCCTATATTGCATTGCATATTTAAATTGGGACTACGGACAGAGATCCGAGAGATTTCCCCCTGTACTGCATCACATATTTAAATTGGGACTACGGACGAGATTCCGGGAGCTTTCCACCTTTACTGCATTGCATGACAAATTCTGAGTTGCGGACTGAGTTCCGGTGGTTTTATCATTGAGGAGATTTGGATCGAAAGATATATATATATATATATATATC
>ML397242.1:0-15914 GCA_005239525.1 Nicotiana knightiana | reverse complement strand
ACTGGGGAATCTCGGATAACTGGAATAACCACTGGGTGAACTCTGAATGGCTGGAGGGCGGTAAGAACGCTCTAGCATGGCGCTAAAATGAGCCCTCACTGGAACACCTCGGGGAGGTGGTGGGGGTGCTGAATATGGAGGCCTGCTGGGCTGACCTCTACCGAACTGACTTCTGCCCCTAACTGGGGCACCTCTGAAATCCCTGGAGAATCTGGCTCCCTTGTCCTGCTGACCCTAATCTCTGCCTCTCGATCGATAGCCCTCAATCCAATGAGCTATCTCGACCACCAGCTGATAGGGAGTCCCCATCTCCACCTCTCGGGCCATGTTGGCCCTAATACCGGAGTGCAGCCCTGCTACAAATCTCCGCACTCTCTCAGCATTAGTAGGCAATATCATAAGTGCGTGGCGAGACAACTCTGAGAATCTAGCCTCATAATATGTCACTGACATATGTCCCTACTCCAGCTGCTCGAACTGATATCGCAGCTCTTCCCTCTCAGAGGGTGGGATATACCTGTCTAGAAACATATGGGTGAACTGCTCCCAGGTGATAGGAGGAGAATCTGCTGGCCTGCTCAGAATATAGGACTTCCACCATCTGCGAGCTCTGCCCTCTAGCTGGAAGGTAGTGAAGTCCACTCCATGGGACTCTAATATCCTCATATTGTGAAGCCTGTCCCTGCACCTGTCAACAAAATCCTGGTCATCCTCGCCTCGCTCACCCCTGAAGGCTGGAGGGTGCAATCGAATCCATCTATCCAATAACTTATGTGGATCGCCGTCCGCAGCTGGTCTGGGCTCGGGTGCTGCTGCTACAGGTTGGACCCTACCCACGGGCAGTGTACCCGGGGGTATGATGTAATGTTGATGTCTGACCTGCAGCCTGGGCGGTAGGAGTCTAAGCTCCCCCTCCCGCCTGAGATGTGGCAGGATCTGCTGGAAATAAACTAGGCTGAGACATGGTGTCCATAAACCGCATCATACGGCCCATGATCTCCTGGAAGCCTGGCACCGTCATAAAGTCCACTGGAGTAGGACCTGCTGGGGGCACCTCACCCTGCTCCTCTATAGTAGGATCCTCTGGTGGTGGTACAACTGGAATATCTTGTGGATTCCCTCGTCCCCTTCCTCGGGCCGATGCCCTCCCCTGGCCTCTGCCATGGCCTCGAACAACAGAGTAGTGGCCCCTCCCAGGTCTAGAACATCGTATGCACGCATCCTCACCATCTGTGAGAGAATAGAAGAATGAGATTTAGTAAACCATTGACTACACGATAGAATAAAAATAAGGAGAGGTTTTCCTAACACCCTAATATAAGTACAGACGTCTCCATAGTGATTCGCAAGACTCTACTAGGTTTGCCCGTGACTTGTGAGACCTATGTGAACGTAGAGCTCTGATACCATGTTGTCACGACCCAAAATACTAACTCAGGCCGTTATGGAGCCCAACACCGGGGTTAGGCAAGTCCACACTCTCATTACTAAGGATTTTTCCCATATTTGAGTAAACATCCCAACACGTGCCAAGTTTTAAAGTTCAAAACATTAATTGAAAGAGATAGTAAGCAATTTTTAACCAAAAGCAGTCGTAAAGAGGCGTGAGCCAATATATATATACAGACCTGCAAACCAAAATAACCACTATGTGTGCGCATACAGAATAAGGACAGTCGGCCTGAGCCATCATAATGATCATATATGTGCACTGCCGAGGGTCGAACAGCCCGAACCATAATATATATCTTTTAATCTTGTCGTGGCGTACGGCCCGCTCCCATGAGAGTGGGAGAAATAACACTCCGCTCGCGGAATGTAAATTGCGAAGCGATCACATGCGCACACAATCCACACATTTATTCTTTATAAATTACTTTTCGTGAACAATTCCTTAAAATTACTTAAATTCCATGATCTCAGGGAAACAAGCGGCATATAACATTAATTCACTAAGCATATAGTTCATTTCATGGAAAACATAAGTCATGGTGTAGGCCTAACTACCCGGACATAACAATAATAGTCGCTACGTACGGACTCTCATCACTTTGCGCATACGTAGCCCCCACAAACATTAGCACATAGTCATTTAGAGAACCTAGGGGGACAGTTCCCTCTTACAAGGTTAGAAAGGAGACTCACCTCGTGTCGAACCTACTCTCCGGGTCGAGAACGCGCCCGAAACTCNCACATCTATCTTGTCGTGGCGTACGGCCCGCTCCCATGAGAGTGGGAGAAATAACACTCCGCTCGCGGAATGTAAATTGCGAAGCGATCACATGCGCACACAATCCACACATTTATTCTTTATAAATTACTTTTCGTGAACAATTCCTTAAAATTACTTAAATTCCATGATCTCAGGGAAACAAGCGGCATATAACATTAATTCACTAAGCATATAGTTCATTTCATGGAAAACATAAGTCATGGTGTAGGCCTAACTACCCGGACATAACAATAATAGTCGCTACGTACGGACTCTCATCACTTTGCGCATACGTAGCCCCCACAAACATTAGCACATAGTCATTTAGAGAACCTAGGGGGACAGTTCCCTCTTACAAGGTTAGAAAGGAGACTCACCTCGTGTCGAACCTACTCTCCGGGTCGAGAACGCGCCCGAAACTCCAATCTCGACACCCACGGACTCAAAACTAGCCAAATCTTATACAAACATATCAATTTATATTCAAAGCATGGAATCCTCCTACTACTTAGTCAATTCATCATTCTTGAAGAAATCCCAAAATCCAACCCCAGGCCCGCATGCTCGGATTCCAAAAATTCTCGAAGAACACACTCACCCATAGCCTAAGGATCATTAATATATGTGTATTGGTAAAAAAGAGTTTCACACGTAAGAAAGCTTTTGACAACACAGCCAGTCACGTGGACACAGGAAAACGCGACAGCTGGATGTGATTCTTTGAAGAGGTACAGAACAAAGAGGCACGATTCAGTAAACCCTCGAGCTTATCAGCCACGGGAAACTCAACCTGATCAAAACAGGGGAGAGGCACAGTCAGAATGAATGTAGACAAAGTTACGGGCAGATTCAAAGACCCACAATTGATTACTCGAACGTTATGTAATCGTACCCCAATTACCGTTATCCTTTGTAACCCCTCATTAATTCCATAATTAGTCATTAATGAGAAACCATAGCAAGAGTTGTACGTTATAGGAATCTCCTATATAAGGGAGGGGAATACAACTTGTAAAGGCATCTGATTCTCGAATATAATTGACTTCGCATTTCAATATTTCTGCAATATTGTCTGTTATTTATTTTTCTCTATTTCCTTGATTATCAGTAACCTGTGTTCATCTTAAAAATAGCTTTAGTCAAAGGGTCTAATTCTTTGGTTAACAATATGATTCTTGTATGATTTTATAGCCAATTCACGGGTAATTTTCCAAATTCTCGAAGGCCCTAGGTTACTACCCAAATTCCTAAATTTTTCACTATTAAGTAGTTAAATTCTACTAAGAATTCATGCATTAACTAACTTTAGGATATAATTTACTTACCTTTCAGTGGTTGGGTCGTGGAGCCCTTTTCCCAAGCTCTCAAAGTGTTCTAATGGAGGAAGTAATGAAGAAACAATGAAGAATCCCGTATTTTAAAGAAACACACTACCTGACAGTGGTTCCGCACCAGCGGCTCAAGGAACGCACCTACGGTCTCGCACCTGCGAGCAAAGGCTCGCACCTACGGAAATGGACGAGGAAGCCTGGGCCCGCACCTGCGGAGAGGAGACCGCACCCCCGGCTCCGCTCCTGCGTAACTTTGTCCGCACCTACGAGAAATGGGCTGCCCATTGGGGGTCGCACCTGCGACTGGGCAACCGCACCTACAGTCACACCAGAGCAGGTGCACCAGCAGCTATTTCAGCTGGTTTTTGGCCTCGTGTGGTTTCCAGGAGGCACCTGGGCCCACCCGAGCCCCCGTTCAAATATTCCAACAAGTCCCAAATCATAATACGGACTCGCTCGAGCCTTTGGAACACTCAAAACAACGCTAAAACTCAAAATCACACCACAAAACCCCTAGAACCAAACATAGGAACTTTAAGGTTTCTTGACTTCACTCAACACGCCGAACCGACCTATACTACTCGGAATTACACCAAATTTTGTAAGCAAATCATAAATTACATCACGGAACTATTCCCGGTCTTGAAATTCCGTTCGGACATCGATAACTCAAAAACAAGTCCCAAACCACAATAGGAACCTAAGGAACTCTTATTTCAATATTGGACGCCGAAACGCTCCCGGGTCATCCCAAAACCCATTCTGAACATACACCCAAGTCCGAAATCATCATACGAAGCTACCGTAACCGTCGAAACTCGGTTCCGAGGTCGTTTACCCAAAATGTTGACCGAAGTCAAACTTGGCCTTAAAGGCCAACCTTAAGGAACCAAGTGTTCCTATAGCACTCTAAACACTTTCGAATCTCGGACCACCCGCCCCCGCAAGTCATAAATCACAATAAGCCGCAATGGGAAGTTTCATTTAGGGGAACGGGGTGCGACAATGCAAAACGACCGATCGGGTCGTTATAGATAAAATTTACAAAATCCGAACACCCATTCCTATACGAGTTCAACTATACCAAAATTATCAAATTCCAATACCAATTCATCCTTCAAATCATAATTTTACATTTTGAAAGATTTTACAAATTTTCCTAAATTTTCCTTTAGATTCTCATGAATTTGATTTTAAATCAAAGATAATCACAAAATATAATTGAAAATTAATTAGAGATACTTACCCAATGATTGTTGATGAAATTCCTCTTAAACATGGGCCATTCTCGGACCTAGGATTCAAAAATATCACAAAATGAAGCAGAAACCTCAATTACATAGTTGAAAACAAGCTGCAGATGTTGCATTTGCGATCTAGGGTTCGCAATTCCGAACCCTCGCAAAAGAAAAGAAGCCTTCATAATTTTTAACAAGAACAGGACTGGAAAAGGCCGCAATTGTGACCACACCAGAAACCGGTAGTCTCCGTGACACGGGAAAAATCATAATCCCTCATACGATGTCCAAATTCGACGATTTTTTTGCTATGGACCCATAATTACGATACGCATCTAATGGTTTAATAAAAACTGAATTTGGAGCTCATTTGGTTAATTTAGGAACCATTTATTCTTGAAGAAATGACGTCGAAGCATCAAAAACAAGCACAACACAACTTAAACCTATCTGAAACTCACCCAAGCCACTCAGGACCTCGTCCGAACATACCAACAAGTTCTGTAACACAACACGAACCTGCTCAAGGAATCAAATAATGTCAAAATTACGAATCACACCTCAAATCGAACTTACGAATTTTCAAATCTTCCAACTTCCAAAACTCGTGCCGAAACATATCAAATCAACTCGGCATGACGTTAAATTTTTGCATGCAAGTCCCAAATGACATAATGGAGCTAATCCAACTCTCAAAATTGCAATTCGAGCCCCATATCAGCAAAGTCAACTCCCGGTCAAACCTTCCAAAACTTCAACTTTTCAATTTTCGCCAAAATGATTCAAATTATCCTACGAACCTTCAAATCCAAATCTGGACGCACACCTAAGTCAAAAATCACCATATGAAGCTATTGGAATCATCAAAACGCTATTTCAGAGTCTTCTACACAAAAGTCAAATTTTGGTTAACTCTTACAGCTTAAGCTTCTAAAACACGAATCCTTCTTCCACATCAATCACGAATCATCCAAAGTCCGAACTCAGCTATGCACGCACAACATAACACATAATATGGAGCTTCTCAAGACCTTAAGCCACTGAATGGAGCGCTAATAATCAGTACGACCGGTCGGGTCATTACACCAACATTTAGAACATAACTAATATTACTTAAAAATCCAGCAAGCCGTAGTACACATGTGTACGAGTAAAATTGGGGGTAAAAGTCTACCCCGATTTCCCCACAAGGAAACTAAGGAAGAACATGGGTTCATGAGGTTGTAATCAAGGTTTGAGACCCTTCATATCGAGGTCCAAGGGGAGAAAATGATGTATCCGTCATCGGATGTGGTAAAGCAACGTACTTCGGGCCAAGTCTAATTATAGACCTCGGGAGACACGATGAATAGTTGTGCATGGCGGATAGAGAGTTGTGATACTCACCCTCAACCAGATATCAGGGCACGAATCTCGCTTGATATCGATTGTGGATCAACAATTACTAGGAAAGAAAGATTTTACCTTTTTAGACTTCTATTAGGACTAAAACTGTCCTACTATATAAAGGGGGTGTTTTTATTGTATTTGACATGTTGTAATATGCGAATCAAAGAAATACCAGTTTATTTTCTGCCTTTTAGCTATTGTTAAAGTTTTGCTCATTTGTTTAGTTCTTCATTCGTGATTGGTCTTGAATCGAGGGTGCAACCGAGGACAAGGTCATTAGTCAGTCTAAATTAAGGCTTGGATATAATATTGCAACCGCTTTGAACATTTATTTCATTTCTAATTCATTTATCCTAAAAATCGTATAGAAATTTAGTTGTTTCCTAATTTTGGGGTAAATAGTTTTGCGCCCACCGTGGGGCTAAGGATAATAGTAGTGATTTGATACGAATCTCTGCAACACACCCTATTATACGCTTGTTCTTTGAAGTCTTAATTTCAGGTCAGCCAAAAAATAACAAACTCTCAGTCTGCTCACTTGAGCGTTGAGGCTGAGTTTGGTCATCACGGCGAAAATAATAATTTGGGTAAATATTAAAGAACTAGAAAGTTCTTTATGAATTCTCTTATGTTCCTTGTTCTCATTAATTAATAGACCAACTAAAATTGAGATTGAGTCCCATGAATGCTGGAAATATCAAAGGTGAATATGGGCCCATTCACTGCCATGTATACCACATATGCATCTATGAGATGGTTACATGTGCAATTATTATTAACCCGCAACCTGCTGTTTGCGAGATAACTTGCTCAATAATTTAATTTAGAGCATAATTTCCAGATTTTCTATTCAAGACTTTATCTTGATAAGTTGGTTATATCACAATTGGTTTAGCAAAATGATTTATTGAGTGCCACCACTTAATNCATCTTGTTATTATTGATGTGCGGTGTATATTTTGATTAACACCATAATAGGACAAAGATGGATTCCCAAAATTGAGGAAGAAAGTTTTTCTAACATGAGGGGGAGACATGATAAACAGTTGAGAAAAAATTACGTGGAAAGAATTATCATTTGTCCATCTAGATCCTCGAATAAGATAATATGAACTTGAAGTTCATAAAAAGATAATTCATCTGCAATATATTGCAAAGCATGCCAGACGCATTTGCTGACCCAAAGAAAGTAACTATATTCTCACTGAAAATGCTCATATTTAGAATAAGTCCTAGAAAGACAATGTCTATGGCACGCTTAAAGCGTATAGACGTATCAGTTTCAAATAAACTTCTTGATAAAGAAGATGAGCAAATGATCAAAATTATCATAATAAAGGAGGCAAGTAATCTAGAAGATCACATGACATAACACTTCATAAAATCTCAAGAGAGGTTTAGGTACCTGAAAATATAAATGAAGAGATCTATATGTTATGTCTTTATGAAAAAAAAAATATTGGAACCGATATAAAATGTTCGTCGACGACATCTATCATAGCGCTAAGTATAGATGAGGATCTTAAGTTTGTCGAATACTGACACAAAAATATTGGCCAAATAGAAGAGACACAATTCGAATAGAATTGGTTTCATATGAAAGACAAGTATTTGGACCTGCAGTTCAAACACTTGAAAATATAAAGTCAATGATATGTGCAATCAGTTTTCGATATCTTATTTGTCTAGTATGACATGAAAACTTGATATGCATCTAATTAAAGTCTATTATATGACTTATATGACAATTCTTGAAGGATATTGCTTAAAGCATATACAACTCTTGGTCATGAAGTACTACATCCTACGTGCAATTTGTGCACATATGTATCTTGCTATAACTATAAGCATGATAATGTGATAGCGGGAATTTTTCCCTCTATGGAGACACTGAAAAGGCTATTCCACGACATTATATGAAGACATTATATATATATATATATATACAAGAATGATGATTTCAAGGTGTAACATATTCATTTAAGTGATAAATGGCTGATTTGTTCACCAAATCTCCACTGATGTCAAGCTTCAAGAAGCAAATACACAAGATTGGGATGCGAAGGCTCAAGGATGTGAATTGATTCTCTCATCAGGGGGAATTAATGCGCGTTGCACTCTTTTTCCCTTACAAAGTTTTGTCCCGCTGGGTTTTCCTTACAAGGTTTTTAATGAGGCAACCAAAAGGCGTATTGTTAGATATGTATACTATTTTTCCTTTACTAGAATTTTTTTCCCATTGTGTTTTATTTTAGTTAAGGTTTTAACGAAGCACATTATTTGTTGAATAGATATTCAAGGGGGAGTGTTATAAATAGAATTCTATTTATGGTGAATATCTATATTCTAGAGAGATTCTAGGGTTTGTTACTCGGTGGCTAAGTCACTTTTCCCTATAAATAGAGGGGTTTTATTCCATTGTAAATCATCCCAAAAATTCAATAAGAATTTCCTCTCTCTCTCTCTTTCTCTGCAATATTATTCTTGTTCTTTATTGTTTCATAACAAGGTGCAAGTTTTGCTAAATTCCTCAATCTAAGGTGAGTTACCCAAGATTTTTAGTAGTTTCAATTCCAAATTTTAAAAAAAAATAAAAGAAACTCAAAGTATGCGCATCATTGAGTATCGACAACTAAAAGAACGCTCGTTGAAAATTCGAAATCACGTCTCTCCTAACTGGATACAAAACCAGAAATAATGGGAAAATTAAAGTATCACTCTTGTATAATGTACGATGAAACATATTAATCCCCCCGTTTCAAATTAGATGATATATTTCGCTTATCGTGATTCAAACTACATAAAGTTTGACCAACACGGCCAAAATCGGGGAGTTTGATTTTGGGACCGTTATGGCGTCCCACGACTGACCTCGAGGAGCCCGAACTGGAATTCATTGTTCGACTACGATGTGTATCCCTCGAGGAAGCACATCGAAGTCTCATTGTGCTCGATCTCGGTGTAGCATAAATCGGTGACCATCGTGGAAAGGCAGGAAATTTCCAAGGGCACGTAGCTAGAACTGATCAAGTCTGTAAGAATGGTACAAGTCTGTACCAAGCCATTAAATAGTTGTACCAATTGTTACTTTGTAATAATTATACATGTATTATGTTGGGATCCCCCCCCCCTCCATAAAGGGGACCTTGTCATTTTTTGGGTCACATAAATATTGAATACAACAGGAACATTCTCTGCTTTCTTAACATACTCAACATTCGTTCTACATATTTATTGCTTTCCATTTATCGTGTTCATTAATTGTTCTTTATTTATTGCTTATTATTGATCATAAAGGACCATCCTCGAGGCCCTCCATATTGTTATTCCTCCATCGACCATCCTCTGTTAAGCACTATAGTTCGACCTCGAGGCCCTGCTTCAGCCAGCTCGAGACCCTATTTTGTGACTGCCTGGTTTGCATATCATTACTTTTCTTTACTCTTATCTTATTCTCCTAGCTCACACTTAGCATCTATTGCCTAACAACTAACATAAAAAAAAATCACATATTTTTAGAACCATAAAATCAAATATAATTGTCATTACCATTTTCAAGGTAAACAGTTTGGCGCCCACCGTGGGGCTAAAAATAATAATACTGTTTTAGTGATGGTTTTCTAAAAACACAAGTTATTCTTCACGTTTTTTCTTGTCCAAGAATCTTTGATTTCAGGTCAAAAAAAAATGTCTAACTCAGTGAATGCACACGAAAACAACGGTCCTGAAGATCATGGAGAGAACAGTGTAGTTGTTCCAGGCGTCGGTGTACCACTGCAAACCCTAGGGTGGCACTAGTACCAATCCTCGTGGATGTGGGCTCACGCAACGCCCAACATGTCGATATAAGTTCTCATACCGACGGAAGTGTACGCCGGAAAAACCAATATGAAGCGCAGAAAACTCCAGTTCGGGAGGAAAGAGAAGTTAGCCTTCATGTCATTTTGGAAATGTTACAGACACAAAAGTGGCTATTGCTCAGCTACAAATCCACCAAAAAACCCCAAGCACAGCACCACAGGAAACGGCTCCTCGAGTCGAGAAGGCACCGGAAAGGTCAAGAAACAACGGATCAGCAGCCGACCCCGCTATTATGAAAATGCTCGAAGACCTCACAAAGAGAATTGAATCAGGCGAAAAGAAGATAGAAGCTAACAACAAAAAGGTGGAGACCTATAACTCGAAGGTTGATTAGATCCCGGGCACGCCCCCGATTCTGAGGGATGTAGATTCAAAGAAGTTCGTGCAAAAGCCATTCCCATCAAGCGCGACTCTGAAGCCCATCCCGAAGAAATTCAGAATGCCCGATCTCCCGAAGTATAACGGGACCTTGGACCGCAATGAGCATATTACTGCCTACACTTTGTGTTGTGAAAGGGAACGACTTGAAAGATGATGAGATTGAGTCCGTCCTGATGAAATTTTTTGGAGAAACGCTGTCAAAGGAGGCCATGATGTGGTATCATAACCTACCCCCAAATTCAATAGATTCGTTTGCCATGTTGGCAGACTCTTTTATAAAGGCGCATGTCAGTGCCATCAAAGTCGTTACAAGGAATTACGACATCTTCAAAATCAAATAGAGAGATAATGAGATGCTAAGGGATTTTGTATCTCGCTTTCAAATGGAGCGAATGGAATTACCACCAGTCTCCGGTGATTGGCCAGTGCAGGCCTTCACTCAGGGCTTGAACGAACGGAGCTCGATAGCTTCGAAGCAGCTAAAGCAGAACTTGGTTGAATATCCCGCAGTAACTTGGGCGGATGTGCACAACAGGTATCAGTCAAAGATCATGGTCGAGGAGGCACCCCGGTTATCTGAGTACAACTTCAACATTGATATTTCAAACATAGTATCGACCATAGGTAAAATCAAAGATACCAGATGGCCAAAACCCATACTGTCAGATCCTTCACAAAGGAACCCTAACTTGGTGTGCGAATATCACGGCACTCATGATCATAGGAACATTGCAGACAGCTCCGAGAAGAGGTAGCCCGACTGATCAGTAAAGGGAACCTTCGAGAGTTCCTCAATGATCGAGCTAAAAAACAATTTCGGGAAAGAGAGGCGAATAGGAAAAACGAAATAGAAGAACCACAGCACGTCATCCACATGATCATTGGAGGGATCTACACTCCGCAGGGACCCATCGTCAAGCAATCGAAAATATCCATCACCAAGGAAAAGAGAACTTGGAGTTACATAACCAAGGACGCCCTCACATTCAGCAAAGAGGACATAGAGACCATGTCTCAGCCTCATAACGACGCATTGGTAACTTCTTTTCTTTTGAATAAATTTCAAATTAAACGTGTGCTCGTGGATCCAGGTAGCTCGGCCAATATAGTCAGGTCGAGGATGGTAGAACAACTCGGGTTTCTCGACCAGATCATGCCCGCCTCTCAAGTCCTCAATGGATTCAACATGGCGAGCGAGACAACAAAAGGGGAGATCACCCTCCCGGTCAATGTGGCCGGTATAACCCAAGATACCAAGTTTCATGTCATCTAAGGTGACATGAGGTACAATGCCTTACTCGGGAGGCCGTGGATACACTTCATGAAAGAAGTGTCATCAACCTTTCATCAAATGATGAAATTTCAATGAAGGGCAGAATAAAAATAGTACACAGGGAGCAGCATGCATCAAGAGAGATGTTTGCGATGCACGATGTGGCACCGACATCAATGCCTTCTGCATCCAAGGAGACAAAGGACAAGCAAACATCCAAGAAGAAATCACGAACTACGTTCTCGTTTGTACCCAAATGGACGAATAAAGGACCTTGCCGCATCCTCGGAACGAGCAATTGAAACATATCAAGGCTCGAACGCTGCCACAGTTAAGGTACAACCCACTCCCTTTCTTATTTACATTTTCTACTAACTCTTGTGTAGGTGTTCAATTGAGAGGGACCGAAGCACCCTCCAGCTCGAACACCTTAGGTTTTAAAGCATGCGTTGCGCTCTTTTTCCCTTAGATCGGATTTTATCCCAAATGGGTTTTACCGACAAGGTTTTTAACAAGGCAACATCCATATGCTACCTAAGAAGAACTCATCAAGTATTCAAGGTTTCTCTTCAATCAACCTCAAATACTGGGGGGGCATCCCCCCGAGAGATCACCTCCTCGAAGAAATTGGAATATGTCAAAGAGGGTCTCGACAGGAGAATGATGTATCGGATCAAACGGTCGAACGAACCGTGTCCGTGTAGAATAATCGAATCCTCGATGGCGAAAACATGTATGCTTGTACCAAGTAATCAAAGGAGTATCTTCAATCGTCGAAACACTTTTGAGCTTCAAAGAAGTTTGCTATTTTCACAAGAGACGGCTCCAGGGCCAAAACCCCCTGAACACTCGGGGACAGTAAATCGACAACCAGCTTATCGAGCCACCAACCTCGATCTCGTAATCCCTCCATGAGGCAACATTTGGTAAGCCCTCCATGAGGCAACATCAAATCTGTAAGACCTCGAAGAGGCATCTTAATCCCTCCATGAGGCAACATTTCATAAGCCCTCCATTCCCTCTATGAGGCAACATTTCGTAAGCCCTCCATGAGGCAATATCGAATCTGTAAGACCTCGAAGAGACATGCTCGTAAGCCCTCCATGAGGCAACATTTCGTAAGCCCTACATGAGGCAACATTTTGTAAGCCCTTCATGAGGCAACATCTCGTAAGCCCTTCATGAGGAAACATTACATAAGCCCTCCATGAGGCAACATCAAATATGTAAGACCTCGAAGAGGCATGCTAAAAAATATAAGCCCTCCATGAGGAAACATCAAATTTGTAAGACCTTAAAAAGGAAAAATCTCGATATTAAAGTCAAGGCTATATATTCGAACTTGTAAGACCCTTAAAAAGGCATACCCTCGATATAGACGCCGAGACTACCTCACTCGGAGACTAAAAGGCTACGGCCGAACATAAAGACTACGGTCATATCAAAAGGCACCAGCCAAATTAGTGCGGCTCGGAGACGTCCGACGACCGCTATAAAACTACAGGCCTTCAAATACTTTGAGAATACTTCGAAAAGAACCGGTTAATCAGGCTACCCTCGACATAAGCAAAAGAGCTTCGATCATATCAGCTCCAAACAATGAAAGGGCTTCAAAACAATCAACCTTCAAGAAAAAGGCTTCGAAATATTCATCCTTCGAGCGAACCCCCCGAGGTGCTCATTTGTCGTCACAATCGACTCAGAATCGAGGTTCTGTCGAGCCGTCGAAGAGTCAGACGAACATAAAAACTTCAAAAAAGTCCTTAACTAGGGAAAACAATAGCCACATTAGAGATTGCATCGACCCAATGCGTAAGATCCTAAGAGCCAGCCTAAAAATCCTCCGGGCCAATCTAAAGAGCCTCAGGGCCGATCTGTAAGCCCTCCATGAGGCAACATCTCGTAAGCCCTCTATGAGGCAACACCTCGTAAGCCCTTCATGAGGAAACATCTCATAAGCCCTCCATGACGCAACATTACATAAGCCCTCTATGAGGCAACATCAAATCTGTAAAACCTCGAAGAGGCATACACAAAAACATAAGCCCTCCATGAGGCAATATCATATTTGTAAGACCTTAAAAAGGCATAATCCCGATATTAAAGTCAAGGCTATATATTCGAACTTGTAAGACCCCTAAAAAGGCATACCCTCGATATAGACGCCTAGACTACCTCACTCGGAGACTAAAAGGCTACGGCCGAACATAAAGACTACCGTCATATCAAAAGGCTCCGACCAAATTAGCGCGGCTCGGAGACATCCGAATGCCGCCATAAAACTACAAGCCTTCAAATACTTCGAAAAAAATAGGTTAATCAGGCTACCCTCGACATAAGCGAAAGAGCTTCGATCATATCAGCTCCAAACAATGAAAGGGCTTCGAAACAATCAGCCTTAAAGAAAAAGATTTTGAAATATTCAGCCTTCGAGCGAACCCCTCGAGGTGTTCATTTTGTCGTCACAATCGACTCAGAATCGAGGTTCTGTCGAGCCGTCGAAGAGTCAGACAAACACAAAAAATTCAAAAAGTTTTTAACGAGGGAAAACAAGAGCCACATTAGAGATCGCATCGACCCAATGCGTAAGAGCCCAAGAGCCAGCCTAAAAAGCCTCTAGGACAATCTAAAGAGTCTCAAGGCTGATCTGTAAGCCCTCCATAAGGCAACATCTCGTAACGCCTCCATGAAGCAACATCAAATTCATAAGCCCTCATTGAGGCAACACCAAATATGTAAGACCTCAACAACGCATGCCCAAATTTGTAAGACATTAAAGGTTGCATTGAACCAATGCATAAGAGCCTAAGGGCCAGCCTATAAATCCTCCGGGACAATCTAAAGAGCCTCAGGGACGATCTGAAAAACCTAAGGAACGACGAACCTGAGTCAAAATTTGACTCAAGGAGCCCTAAACGGTTTACTATCAGCTATTACCAATTTCTCATCAAGCACAAAACCCCTAGGGTTTCACTTCGAAGTCTAACTCATCAGACTAATTATTATCGAGCATCAAGATTCAGAACAAAATCAAAAACACAAACAAGTGGAAATTTATATAAAGAGAAAACCGAAAGGTTTATTTACATATATGTAATGATACAAAGACACATTTACAAAGCTCTCTGAGATCCTTATGCAAAGAATCAGAAAGAAAAGGCCTAATCTACTCTCGGGGACCTAGTCTTTCTTCCCCTCGAGGACTACGGCTCCATCGGCCTCCTGGGGACCAGCTCCCTCATCCGCCTCTTCCTCATTGTCTTCGGCATCGGAAATAAGGAACTTGGCGTCGAACTCATCCTGGCCTGCTCTATCTCCTCCGAGACTTCAAAACCCCTAGCATGGATCTCCTCGAGGGTTTCCCTCCTGGATTTGTATCGGGCGTAATCATTGATTAGTCTCTCTCGATCAGAAGCCTCTCCCAACTTCATGCGAGCCTCGGCAACATCTTTCAGGTAGATGGCCACCTTCTTATCATATTTTGCTCAAACCTCCTTGGCTTCGGCTTGAGATTCCACGACCTCAGCCTTCATCTTCAAAAGATTTGTCTCAAGCTTGGTAATCCTGCTCGTCTGAACTGAGTTGCTCCCTCGCGCATTACGAAGCTATATCTCGAGAGTGGAGGCCTTATCCAAAGTATTCCTTTCAGCCGCGACATGAGCACCTATCTGTGCCTTCAACTCATTGCGTTCGAAATTGGCTTGGCCAATTTCGCCCCTAAGGCGTTCCATCACCTCCATTTTTCTCTGCAACTGAGATGACAGAACATTAGTTTTTGAAAGAGGAAAAAGAAGCCGATATTTCCTCAATATGAAGGTTACCTGCTTCTCTAGATTTCCCTCATAATCTCGGCTTTGATTCATCTCCGATCGAAGGTGTATCAACTCTCTTGTCTTCTTCTCACAAGGAAGCCTGAGAGATTTCTCCCTGTCCAAGGCTTTCCGTAACTTAGCCTCATAGCGAACAGCTCAGACTTCAGTTTGTCGAAGGCCTGTGGGAAGGAATATTCAGTTAAAAGGATAAAAATACGAAGCTGAGAAGGCCAAAAAATCACCAAGTCTCACCATAGAGCAGAGCTGCTGAGACTCCTCGAATGTCGAGCGCTCACCCACTGGTCTGGTCTGGTCTCATCAGCCCCAGTTGAACCACCCCCAACATCCTTCGAAGTACCTTCGAAGGGAGAAGAATATGGTGGCAAAGGACCTTCGCTCACCTCCCCCCCCCCCCCC
>ML397241.1:692-70163 GCA_005239525.1 Nicotiana knightiana | reverse complement strand
CTAGCAAGTGTGGTGTTAGGCGCCATCGCGATCCCTAAGGTTGGGAATTTGGGTCGTGACATGAGCTTTCTGAGCTGCCTGTCCAATATACCCATAGGCTTCTCAATGATAGATCCTTATCCAATTGGACTGAGCTGAAATCCAAGACATGAGTCGGGTCACCGTGATACTTCCGGAGCATGGAGACGTGGAACACCGGATGGACCCATGCTAGGCTGGGAGGTAGGGCTAGCTCATAAGCAACCTCCCCAACACGTCGCAATACCTCAAAAGGGCCAATAAATCTCTGACTCAGCTTGCCTTTCTTCTCGAATCTCATGACGCTCTTCATAGGTGATACCCGATCACCAGCCATAAATGCCAAGTCATGAACCTTACGGTCCGCATAGCTCTTCTCCCTAGACTGAGTTGTGCGAAGTCTCTCCTGAATCACCTTGACCTTGTCCAGGGAATCCTTAACCAAGTTTGTACCCAACAATCGAGCCTCGCCCGGCTCAAACCACCCCACGGGACACCTGCACCACCTACCATAAAAGCCTCATATGGCGCCATCTGAATGTTGGACCGGTAGCGGTTGTTATATGCAAACTCTGCAAGAGGAAAGTATCGATCCCATGACCCTCAAAAATCTATCACACAGGCACGAAGCATATCCTTGAGAACCTGAATCATGCGCTCAGACTGCCCATCCGTCTGAGGGTGAAAAGATGTGCTCAACTCTACATTGGTGCCTAACTCTTGCTGAACGGCTCTCCAGAACCATGAAGTGAACTGTGTACCTCTGTCTAAAATGATAGTTACTAGAACACCGTGGAGGCGAACAATCTCTCTGATATAAATCTCACCCAACCTCTCCGATGAATATGTAGTCAGCACTGGAATGAAATAGGCCGATTTGGTCAGCCGATCCACAATCACCCAAATAACATCATGCTTCCTCAAAGTCCGAGGAAGTCCGACCACAAAGTCCATGGTGATCCACTCCCACTTCCACTCTGGAAGCTCAATCTGCTGAAGTAACCCTCCCGGTCTCTGATGCTTACATTTGACTTGCTGACAGTTGAGACACTTGGCCACAAACTCCACTATATCTTTCTTCATCCTTCGCCACCAATAGTGTTGTCTCAGATCCTGGTACATCTTCGCGGTACCCGGATGGATGGAATACCGCGAAATATGGGCCTCCTCAAGAATCAACTCCCGAAGCCCATCCATGTTGGGCACACAGATACGGCCCTGCATCCTCATCACCCTTCCATCTCCCATAGTCACATCCCTGGCATCACCCCACCGAACTTTATCCTGAAGAACCAAAAGATGGGGATCATCATATTGTCGCTCTCTGATACGGTCATGAAGGGAAGATCGAGCAACCACACAAGCTAATACCCGGCAAGGCTCAGAAAGATCCAATCTCACGAACTGACTGGCTAAGGACTAAACATCTAAGGCTAGAGGCCTCTCAACTGCATGAAGGTATGCCAAACTCCCCAAACTCTCCGCCTGGAGACTCAAGGCGTCGGCCACCACATTCTCCTTCCCCGGGTGGTATAATACAGTGATGTCATAGTCCTTTAGCAACTCCAACCACCTACGTTGGCACAAATTTAGATCCTTCTGCCTGAATATGTGTTGCAAACTCTGGTGATCCGTGAATATCTCACAGGGAACACCATATAATTATGGCGCCATATCTTTTGGGTGTGAACAATCGCTGCCAACTCGAGATCATGAACATGGTAGTTTTTCTCATGGACCTTCAACTGTCTGGACGCGTAGGAAATCACCCTACCATCCTGCATCAACACCGCTCCCAAGCCAATCCTCGAAGCATCATAATAAACTATATAGGACCCGAAACCGGTAGGCAAAACTGACACATGAGCTATAGTCAGGGCTGTCTTGAGCTTCTGAAAGCTCTCCTCACACTCCTCAATTCATATAAAAGATACACCCTTCTGGGTCAGTCTGGTCATAGGCGCTGAAATGGATGAAAATCCCTCCACAAAACGGCGATAATACCCCAGCCAAATCAAGGAAACTGCAGATCTCAGTAGCTGAGGACGATCTGGGCCAACTCTGTACCACCTCCACCTTCTTCGGATCTACCTTGATCCCATCCGAAGACACCACGTGGCATAGGAATGCCACAGAATCAAGCCAAAATTCACACTTAGAAAACTTGGCATAGAACTTCTTCTCCCTTAATGTCTAAAGCACGGTCCTCAAGTGCTGCTCATGGTCCTCCTAGGACCTAGAATATACCAAAATGTCATCAATGAACACAATGACGAAAGTATCAATATAGGGCCAAAATTAGCTGTGCATCAGGAGCATGAAGGCTGTCGGGGCATTGGTCAACCAAAATGACATAACAAGGAACTCATAGTGGCCATATCTGGTCCTGAAGGCAGTCTTTGGAATATCCGGTTCCCGAATCTTCAACTGATGATAACCAGAACATAGATCAATCTTGGAGAACACCCTAGCACCCTGTAACTGGTCAAATAGATTATTAATGCGAGGCAATGGGTACCTGTTCTTCACTGTCACCTTATTCAGCTGTCGGTAGTCAATACACATAAGCATAAAGCCATTCTTTTTCTTCACAAATAATACTGGAGCGCCCCAAGGTGATACACTGGGCCTGATGAATCCCTTCTCAAGCAACTCCTGTAACTGCTCCTTCAGCTCCTTCAACGCAGGAGGAGCCATGCGATAAGGAGGAATGGAAATGGGTTGAGTGCCCGGCAACAAGTCAATGCCGAAATCAATGTCTCTATCGGACGACATACCCGGAAGATCAGCTGGAAATGCATCAGAATAGTCCCTGACAACTGGAACTGACTCAACTATAGGGGTCTCAGCACTAACATCTCTCACATAAGCCAAATATGCATCACACCCCTTTTCAACCATCCGCTAAGCCTTAAGAAAATAAATGACTCAGCGGGGAGTATACTCCAAGGAACCTCTCCACTCTAACCTCGGAAATCCTGGCATAGCCAGCGTCACGGTCATGGCGTGACAATCAAGAATAGCATAATAGGGAGACAACCAGTCCATACCCAATATAACATCGAAATCTACCATACTGAGTAGTAATAAATCAGCTCTAGTCTCAAAACCACTGATAGAAATCAAACATGACCGATATACGTGGTCCACAATAAGAGAATCTCCCACCAGAGTAGAAACATAAACAGGGGAACTCAAAGAATCCTAGGCTATCCCCAGATGTGTAGAAAAATAGGAAGACACATATGAATATGTAGAGCCTGGGTCAAATAATACCGATGCATCCCTATGTCAAACGGGAACAATACCTGTAATGATTGAATCTGAAGCAATGGCCTCGGACCGGGCCGGAAGAGTATAGTACCTGGCCTGGCCTCCCCCTTCCTGACCTCCACCTCGAGCTGCCTGAGGTGGTGGGGTAGCAGCTGGGGCTGGAAGAATAGCTGGAGGACCTGGTGGAAGATGTGGAGCCTGATAAATCTGAGGGGGTGCACCCTGATAAGTCTGAGGTGGTGCACCCTGATAAGTCTGAGGTAGTGCGCCCCTCCTCGCTCTGGGGAAATCTCTTATCATATGATGAGGGTCACCACACACAAAGCAACCCCTCGGAGGACGTGGCGGCCACTGCTGACTCTGAACTGGCCTTCTGGATTGGCCAATGATAGCACCTCGAGCAAGAGGCACCTGAAATACTGGTGGTGCATAATAAGGCTCCTGAGGTCTAGGAGGAGCTGGAATACCGCTGGCTACTGGGAGAGCTGAATGAATAGGGCGGCTCACAAAACCCCTACCATAGCGTGCTGCTGGTGCACGGGCTCCTAAAAAATGACCAGTCTCTCGAGAGCTCTTGGCCTCTCTCTCCTCCCTGTCCCGGGCTAACATAGTCTCAATCCTCTGGGCTATACTCATGGCCTACTGGTAAGTAATATCGGTCTCCAACTCTCTGGCCATGCTGGTCCGAATACTGGGGTGGAGTCCCTCAATAAAGCGTCGAACCCTCTCTTTGACAGTGACAACCAAAGCTGGTGCATGGCGAGCCAAATAGCTGAAACGGGCTGCATACTCTGACACAGTCATGGCACCCTGATGTAGCTACTCAAACTCCGCATGCCATGAATCCCTGAAGCTGTGAGGGACAAACGCAAGTAAGAGCATCTCGAAAAACTGAGTCCAAGTAAGTGAAGCTGCCTCGTCCGGGATGCTACGCTCAAAAGCGCGCCACCACTGATAAGTTGTTCCCCTTAGCTGGAAGGCAATGAAAGAAACCACACTCGTCTCCACAATACCCATAGTGCGGAGAATGTGATGACACCCCTCAAGAAAACCCAAGGCATCATCCGAAGCTAGTCCTCTTAACTCAGGTGGGTGCTACTTCTTATACCTCTCAAGTTGGAGCTGCTCTGCCTCAGGAACATCTATCCTAGTCTCATGCTGAGCTGGAGCTGCTGGGGGCATATGAATATACTCTGGAACCTTCCCAATATGAAACCTCTGCTTAGGAGTACGGGCTGCGGGAGTTTGTGTCCCTCCTCTGGCCTGGGACATCGCTGGAGCTATCGGGAGAAGACTTGCCTGAGACAGAGTACTAAAGGCACTCAAGAACTGAGCCATATCTCTTGGAGGTCTGGGGTAACAGTAGGGACCTCCTATGCCCCTCCAACTGTAGCTATTGGGGGCTCCTCTACCTCTGCTCTAGCCGGTGCTCGGGCTACACCGCGTGCTCATCCTCTGCCCCGGCCCGTGCCTCTAGTGGCTCTGACTGGGGGCTCGGGTGCCTGGTCATCAGTACATCCGGTACGGGTACGAACCATCTACAAGTAAGAATAGAATAGAGTTTAAGAATTTGATGACAACAACTAGCACGGTAAGGAATTCCAAATAATTTGATTGTTCTTAACAGTTACATAGCTTCTCGAAGATAAATACGGACGTCTCCGCACCGATCCGTGAGAATCTAATAAATCGGTTTGTGACTTGTGACTCCTATGAACCTAGACGCTCTGATACCAACTTGTCACGACCCATTTTTCCCTCCGAAAGGTATCGTGACGGCACCTAGTCTCTATGACTAGGTAAGCCTAAAATTTTTGAAAAATGACAGAATCAATAAAATAAAGACAGAAAATAACTCAAGAAGATATAACATAGTTGCTCAGCATATACACTTTCACTTCCCAAAACTCGAAATGTCACCATAGTCACAAGCTATGTTCTAAATGTAGCTCTATACAATGAAACAGTAGAATAATACATAAGTCTTCTATGCCTATACTAGAGTAGAAGGGGAATCGTGGGATTCTGCGGATGCGGCAGAATTACCTCGCGGTCTCCTGGCTGCTGCTAGAACGACACCTAGCCACGATACTAGGTGCTGGTACCTGGATCTGTACACGGGGAAAATATGCGCAGGAAAGGGTGTGAGTACTCCACATTCGGTACTCCGTAAGTGTCAAGCCTAACCCCAGTCAAGTAATGACGAGGTCAGGTTGAGGCCCTACTGAATTTTTAAAACAAGTCAATATACAATTTAAAAGAGTGAAATATAGATAAGCAATGATAAACAAGGTTACTGGAAACTGGAATAATTAAGAACAGAAAAAGAGCTCTAAGCTCAGCACAACATATATTTCAACAGTAAAAGTGCAATGCAGTACACAGGGATAGCTCCCAAATCTCAGTCCGTAGTCCCAATTTAAATATGCTATGCAGTACAGAGGGAAAGCTCCCAGATCTCTGTCCGTAGTTCCAATTTAAATATGCATTTCAGTATAGAGGGAAAGCCCCGGATCTTGGTCCGTAGTCCCAATTTAAATATGAAATGCAGTACAAGGGGAAAGCGCTCGGATCTCGGTCGGTAGTCCCAATTTAAATATGTAAAGCAGAAGTATGTGAATTATGTCTTAATTAAATAGTCCAGGAAAAAAAACAAGCAAGAATATGGTAAAGCTACCTAAGCATGATGCGACTAGTAGAAAATAAGGGGAAATCAATTAAGACAGGTAGGCATGCTTACTCTTAAGCTATCTACTCAATTAAGATAGGAAACAGTCATATATGAACGAAAATGAGTGATTTCATGGAAGTAACAAAAATAGGATTTTAGCAACAATGACCCGTGTACGCACTCGTCACCTCACGTACACAACGTCCACATAACAAAATCAGTATAAAAATACCTAAGGGGAAGTCCCCAACACAGAATTAGGCAAGCCACTTACCTTGACTGCGCTAATCAACTCAATATCACGCTCTTGCCACGAGTATATGATTCCGGGTGGCCCAAATCTATTCAAATTGATTTCATGGTGTAAATATCACTTCAAGGGAACAAAATAGCTAATTATTTATAAGCTAATACGCGAAATTAGGAAATTCGCCCAAAAAGTCCCCCGGGCCCACGTCTCGGAATCGGGTAAAATTTATATTTCCCGAACACCCATTCTCTCATGAACCCAGTCGAACGAGAATCAACAAAATCCGACGTCTAAATCTCCCTAAGTCCTCAGATTTCTACTTGGGGAAATATCATCCCATTTTCATGGTTTTTCATCCAATTTCATTGATTAGATTGAGGAAAATGATAGAGATTATTGATATACAAATGGATTAAGGTTAGAAAATGTTATCTATGATTCTCCTCAAATCCCACTGAAAATCGCCAAGTTCGGAGCTCACAATCGATTTTGGAATTATGAATTTCAAACCCTCGTAGTTTTGATATAAATAGCCCAGATATTTCGCACCTGCGACACTGGGATCGCACCTGCGAAAACCCAATCGTAGGTTCAAAAATTCATTAAATGACCTGTGGTCGCACCTGCGGCACCCCTTCGCAGTTGCGTGTCCGCACCTGCTGAAATACCATCACAGGTGCGAGACTTCAGAACCAGAATGGTTCAGCTGTTCACTAAGTCTCAAACTCACCTGTTGGGCATTTGAAACAACCCCGAGGCCCCCGGGACCTCAACCAAACCTACCAGTTGACCCTAATACCTTGTTCAAACTTGTTCGAGCCTTAAAACACATCTCATAACATCAAAATCATCAATTATGCATAGATTCAAGCATAAGAACTTATGAAATTTCTAAAATTCACATCTGATGCTGAAACACACCTAAACTCATCCTAATGACCTCAAATTTTGCGCACAGGTCATAAATGACATTACAGACCTGCTATCACTTTTGGATTCCATTCTGAGTCCAATATCAAAATTTCACCTATTGGCCGAAATCGCCAAAATTCTAACTTTCGTCAATTCAAGACTAAATCCACTACCGACCTCGAAAACACATTCCGAACACGCTCCTAACCCTGAAATCACCCAATGAAACTAACGGAGTCGACGGAATTCCATTCCATATTTGTCTTCACACAGCTCTAGCTATGGCCAGATTTCTAAAGCTAAATTCCACATTTATGAACTATGTGTCCAAAATCACCCCGGATTTCATCACTCAATGCTCCGACAAGTTCCAATAACATAAATAGACATGGGAGAAGAGGTTAATAGGGGATCATGGCACAAATTCTTAAAACGACCGACCGGGTCGTTACACTTTCTGAGCTATTTTTGTTTGTTTCATCAAAAAACCTTTCAATTTCTCAAAGCGTCGCTTTATTTTTCCATTAGGGTTTCTGGAACTTTTCTTCAAAATATATTCCTGGTCTTTTAATGTTGTTCTCTGATGTTTAAAATGACCTTTTGTTAAAATTACTTTTTAGTCATAACTTGTTATCATAAAACCTTAGTTTTAACACTTGTTATAATTCTGAGTCCGTCTTTGGTAATATGTTCGTGTGCTTGTTTCACATGACCACTCTGAGTTTCTGTGATTTTACCCTATTATGTTCAGTAGGGTTTCTGATTCTTGCTTCTTCCGCTTATATTATGTTTATTTTGTTAATTCCTTTAATCAGTTCTATCTTCTCTAGTCGAATCCCTGATTCTATGTGATTCTTACTTTACTATGTTTCTGATTTTACTTCTTCTTGCCTATTATGTGTTTAATCCGTTTGTTCATAGAAATTTTGTGTTAATTCTCCCCTTAATCAGTACTGTTCCTATTTGAATCCCTAATTTTCTTTGATTAACACCTTTTACTAATTTTCTGTGATGATATCTTTTGCTGATTTCCTACCTCTAAGTTATTTTCTAGCCTTATTTTATGGTTGAATATACTGTTAATTGATTCTTATGATATTTCCTTAAATTAGAACCTTATGTACCTAGTCTGAATTACTTGTTCGGTACTTGCACTGTTTGAATTGTTTCCTTATCTGTTATGCTCCAGTTACACATTGATTTATTTCCTTATTTGTTACATGTTCTTAGCGTTTGGAGTTAACTCCCTTAATCAAGGGAGTACTTGCACTAATTTTGCTCTAATTTGTTTTGAGTTCCATAATTTACTGCCTAAATTGTGATTCTTACATTATTCTACCTAGTTTCAAACTACTATATATATATCTTATCTCATTCACCAACCAATAGAATCCACTCAACACACACGAACACACTAGTTCAAACTCTATCTATCACATTCAAAGCGTTCTTCTCTCTTTTCGTATCACTTACTATTATTCTAAGTTAGCCGACTGCAAGCCAAGGCTAACTATTGTGCTCTCCTGTCCCTTCACTTTTGTGGTTACTGTCTCTTTACTGGTATGTTCTGATTTTCAATTCAAGAACCAAAACCAATATGTTCCTTTTACTGCTTCAGTTTATCATGTTTCTAATATGTTTCTATCTATTGTTTTGTTGTTCAACATGTAATTGACGTCCTTGCATCATTGCTTCATCTAGTATGCTAGTTATATATTAATTCTTTAGGGTTAGCATGTTCCTGTAATCTGACTCAATGTGACTCAACTCTGTTTTGATGCTTGTGTACTGGTTGCCTAGTTCTGGTACGCACCTATTGATTTGTTACCCTAAGTTGTCTTGATGTTATGCTCAATCATGTTTAGTATGAAATCATATACTATACTATTTACCAACCCCCTGAATCCCCTAGAGCACTTCTGATTCTGTGACTTTGTTTCAATTAGCACTCCTGAATCTATGTCTTAGTATTTGCATTAATTGCCAAGGACCCCTGTCTGTTATGTGTTCACCATACATGCTCTACTTGTCCCCAATCCCCAGTTATCCCTGTGTGAAGGTTTGTTCTCTGAGTATTGTTGAGCTTGTTTGACTGACCTGCTGTTTGTTTAAATTACACAACTGTTTTCAAAAGATGTTTTACTAAACAATTCTTCTATTTTATAAAACTACTTCAACTGGGTCTCTTTTTCAAATACTGCTTTCCTGTTAAACCTTTTCAAAACTATGTCAAGCACTCTCACTCTATTCTTAGGTCATTAAGTTCCGCCCCTCCAGTGTATGACTGCCTTGGGATTCCTGTGAGATCTCTCTAAACTCTGATGCACTGGGGCTGGCACTTCCACACTGCACTTACTCAATTATGGTTATGAAATCTGGGTGTGAGCGCTGCCCAGGATCCCTTGAGGTCCTTAGGGAACTCTGACACACCCGGATATGAGAAAGGTTATGAAACATTTGGGCATTTGAGGTTCGGAGAATCTGGGCCTGTTTTCAGGCTCCTTATAGTGTAACTTCTTATTTTTCTTTATCTACTTATGTAATTCATTCACATTGGTTTGTAATAATTATTTTAAATGAATATTGGGGATTGATAGTGAAAAGGGGAGGGTATCTGTGTCTGTTGTCGATATCAATGGGGTAGAAACCATGCCTTAGGCTTACATTTCTATGTGCGCATTAGAACCCATGTTTAGGACAAATACATTCTAAGCATGTCATGCATTAGATATCATGTTCTTAGGTTTACAGTTTCAACATCTCATTTGACATTATTTTCATCAGTTAGAAATCCTGCTTCTAGGCTAAATAATAACATTAACATGAAAATTATTGCTACTGCATATTCTGAATCATGCTGTAACTTTCTGTGCATCTAGAAATCATGCTTTTTTGGGAATTTTTCATATAAATCATTCTGTATCTTTTAATGTTCATACTAGATACCCTTTTTTAGGATCTCACTCAGTCACACCTAGCTAAACTACCGATGCATAAAAAAGGAACACAAGATAGTATCACATATGATTATCCTGTGTTAGTAAAACTAGTAATAATACCTGTTTCTTTGCAACACTTAGAACAACATNATTGCGTAATGGTTAACATGCTTAAAATTAGTAGGCAAACTGGTTAGGTCCCATACTTTTGGGTTTATAAAATTGAAACTGCATATCTTCTGTGTTTTGATATTCACTTAGACATCATGTTTTAGGATCCTGTTTAATAATACTGCCCTTCTTTGTGGTTTGAGTCGTGCTGATTACATGCATTATCTGTGGAGGTAAATCTGAGCCTCTTAATTGCTCTTTCCTGCTTTTATCTACTAATGTCCTATTTGTTCTTGTATGTCGCCTAGTATTTTCTCCTTTTAAACCTTAGGGGTCTGTCTAGAACTGCCTATAGGTAGAAGTCCTAATCTCCTCTAGGACCATTAAGAAGGGACGAGTAACAACACGCATAGAGGTTGTTAAATAACCTCGCTGAAGAACCACTAAGGGGTGGGAAAGGGTAGCCATGGATATGATGACCGGTGCGATAATGCCACGTGTAGCCCCTCTTCTAAGGAGTGATTATCGGGCATTGTACTGATGTGATCCTATAGGATAAACAACCTAGGACCCCCTATCCCTTACATATGTGTGTTTTGATCATAACTCTTTCAAAACCTTATATGTGTGCCTAGACTCTAAATCTTTTAAACTTTAGCACATACTGCGAATCTTCTCAAAAACCTTTATTTATATGCTCAGACTGCGAATCTTCTCAAAAACCTTTATTTATTTACTTATGTGTTCTTACTGCTTATGTGCTACATGTTTTAAAATTCACGAAGCTTGTTTGGCCGGGAACCACAGTTGTGGACTTCGAGGGGTGTCTAACACCTTCCCCTTGAAGTAATTTCAAGCCCTTACCCTATCTTTGGATATCCAATATGTGTTTGTAAATGACCCTTAGTAGGTGCCCTAACGCACCTTAATTCGTTAGGTGGAGACTCTTCAATTCCTTACCCCTTTCCCAAATGGAAATGAGTTGTCCCAATAATGTCGAATACCCTGACCGATACGAACAGAGAGGGAGAAGAGAGGGGGGCGCAACAATGAGGTGTAAAATTTTGGATTTAGAGATGTATCTAGATTGTGTTTTGGAGGTCTGTAGCTCATTTAGGCTTGAAATGGCGAAAGTCGAAGATTTGGAGATTTTGATCGGTAGTGGAATTTTGAACATCAGAGTCAGACTCCGAATACGAAATGGAGTAGGTCCGTACGGTTGAATATGACCTGTGTGCAAAATTTGGGGTCAATCGGACGTGGTTTGATAAGTTTCAGCATCGGTTGTCGAATTTGGAAGTTCCAAGTTCTTTAAGTTTGAATCGGAGGATGATTCGTGATTTTTGCATTGTTTGAGGTGGTTTGAGAGCTCGACTAAGTTTTTATGGTATTTTAGGATTGGTTGGTATGTTTGGTTGAGGTCTCGGGAGCCTCAGGTTAGTTTCGGGTTCTTAACAGATGGAAAATTGGACTTATGCAAATTTTAATGTGCTGGTTTCTGGTGTATCGCACCTGCGGTGGGGAGACTGCAGGTGTGGACTCGCACATGCGGAGAGAAGGGCCACATTCACACATCCGCAAATACGGTTTGGTAGTCCTAGAAGTGGATTTGGGGAGGAAGTTAAGTTCCGCAGAAGCAGACGAGTGAGCGCAGAAGCGCATCCGCAGGTGCGGAAAGTAGTGCGTAGGTGAGAAGCCTTGGATTTTAATGAATATCCACAGTTGCAGAGTCTTATCCGTAAAAGCGGGACCGCAGATGCGGATAAAGGCCCGTAGAAGCGGTTTGTCTAGCAAAAGAGAACTAAGTGCGAGAGTTAGAATTCATTTCTTCATTTTTGGTCTTGAGAGCTTGGAATTTGGCGAATTTTCTAGGGATTTTCAGAGGAATCTTTGGGATAATGATTCCTAACTCAATTTTGGTTGTATTTTATTAATCTGTAATTGTTTTCTTCATTAAATTAAGGAAATTGGGAGAGAAAGTTGGAAAATGGGAGAAAAGTTCCTCGACCGAATTTTTGAGTTTTGATTTGGATTTAGACATCTGATTTGGATAATTTTGGTACGAATGAACTCGGGAGTTAGTGGATGTTCATATTTTGTGGCTTTGACTCGATTTTGAGATGTGAGCCCGGAGAGGCTTTTGGGGTGAAATTCCATTTTCTTGCTTTAGTTTTGATTTCAATAGCGAGATTAGTTCCTTGTAGTTATATTTATGATATGCAATTGATTTTGGCTAGATTCGGACAATTCTTAGTCGGATTTTCGTGGAAAGAGCATTGTTACGGATTGCTTTGAGCTTGGTTCGAGGTAAGTGGCTTGCCTAACCCTGTGTGGGGAAACTCCACATAGGGTTTGTATTGTTTTGATATGTGGGCGTCGTGTGCGTGAGGTGATGAGTATGTACACGGGCTAATTGTTGTAAAAAAAACCTGGTTTTTGCTAAGTAATAACCTGTTTTCCTTCTTATTTGAGTCATATGAGTGTGTGTAGTATCCTGTTAGATTGGAATAGCATGCCTACTTGCCTTCACTGTTTATCTGAACTACGTGCAGCATGTTTAGTGAATTTACCTATTTTTTCCTTAACTTGTACTTAGGCTGAATTGCAGGGTTTTGTGCTATAACTAACGAATTCTACTGGCTTTATATGTACTTTGGGACTATGGAACAGTATTCCGGGAGATCCCCATGTTCTGCATATTTACTTTGGGACTACGGAATAATACTCCGGGAGATCCCCCTATTTTGGATATTTACTTTGGGACTACGAAACGATATTCCGGGAGATCCCCCTACACTTTTACATTTGTGACTACGAGATGGTATCTCGGGAGATCCCCTGTTGTTGTCTATGTGTTCTGAGTTGTTACCTTTCTATGATTTTATTCTTGTTACATTTGAGTCTTTATTTTGCTGCGATATTTCATTCTTCCTTGTCTTATTATATATATAACAGTAGGGCGCTGACCTCGCCACTACTCGACAGAGGTTAGGCTTGGCACTTACTAGGTACTATTGTGGTGTACTCATGCCCTTTAGTGCACATATTTTTCATGTGTTGATCCAGGTTCCAGCCTCGTTCATAGTTCAGTAGCTACTGTTGGAGACTTTTAGGTACATCTGCCCGCGCCCGCAGATCCTCGGAGTCCCCCTCTATCCCCCTATGTTCATTCTTCTCTTATTTCTATAGACGTGATGTATAGAACACTTAGAATCTCGTAGAAGCTTGTGACTTATGATGTTCCGATCTTAGGAGTAATTTGTACATTTCAGAAGTTAATTATTGTATATGTCGAGCGGCATCTCAACTGCTTATTTTAATTATCTATTACTGTTAGTTGTTTTCCATTTTGTTTTCCGCAAAGTGTTAGGCTTACCTAGTCGTAAAGACTAGGTGTCGTCACGACAATTCACGGAGGGAGGATTGAGTCATGACAAAAATGATAAAAAGGGGTGCATGTACTCAAGCCAAATTTATATGGAATTTTTTGAGTTGCTATTTCCTTGTTGACTTTATTGATGTGGAATTTTGAATTTCTTGGCCATCTGCTTTGTTCAGAGAGTTAGTTGATATTCCAGCTCATTTATTTAAGTTTTTTTTCTCTATCTAGTTGGTTTTCTTATTGGGATATTAAGCTAGATGAACATTTTAAAGTACAGCGGGCAGTGGGGTGATTAACAAGCTACTTGGATTTGGGTTTCGGTACTCTTATCATGTTTAAATCCATAACAGTAGAACAGACTCTTCTATCCTTCTCCCGCAAATCAATATTCATAGTTCTTGGCCTCGCAATCATATCAAATCTAGCAAAATAATTCAAATATGCTAGTTGTTTTAGGCGCGGTTTATTAGTTTATTGTTGTGATTATGGGTACGGTTTCTATGACATAGTCATGATACGTAACCCCAATTCAAGTGTGCGTTTCACGCGACTTGACCATAACTTCAAATAATAATAATAAACATGTTATAAATCGCGAGTGAGTTTCACGTGGCGCTATTTGGAATGTGTACCAAAACTACAAGAGTACGACATGGTAACTTGTTCAAGAAATAACTCCATAAATACCAAAATGGGATTAAAATTTAATTGAAAGCGGTAAAAGATGAAATGCACAATAGATTTTAAACATGTAATAATTAGATAATTAAGCCAAATATTAATTGTTAAGCGACCGTGCTAAAATCGCGGAACTCGGGAGTGCCTCACACATTCTCCCGGGTTAACAGAATTCATTACCCGGTCTTCGGTGTTCAGGGACGAATAAATAGAGTCCATTTCCTCGATTGAGATTTTAAACTAAACCGGTGACTTGGGACACCATAATAATTATCCCAAGTGATGA
Source organism: Nicotiana knightiana (assembly GCA_005239525.1). Classification (NCBI taxonomy): domain Eukaryota; kingdom Viridiplantae; phylum Streptophyta; class Magnoliopsida; order Solanales; family Solanaceae; genus Nicotiana; species Nicotiana knightiana. The sequence goes on along the minus strand of ML397241.1, from coordinate 55,643 downwards.
CTATAATTAAATAAATTATCTCATTTCAAATAATAACACTTTAATTGAAAAGGACTCCTTATCTTCGAAAAAAGAAAGTGGCGCACAAGCTGCCCAGCAGAGATGCGGTTTACACTTAAAAATAGAGAATGCATACATTAATACATTATATTTATACTAAATGTATTTTCTGGCGTGTCGCCAGTGGCTTGCTGGAAAAAACTTTATCGAATTTTCAGAATAAAATAATGTCAAAAGATAGGCCCCCCAAAAATCTATCTTTTCATGTATGTTTCATGGAGTAAAAGTGGCTGGAACTCAACCAATATGAGAAATAAAGTTTCGTTCTTCTTGATTTTTCTCAGATATATGGAGTTCTACGAGGAACTGAAAGAAATGGATTGTGGATCCGTGTAAAAGAGGACGAGTACAAGAGATGGTGAAAAAATGGGACCATCAGTCGCCGGCAGTGATTTTTGACGTGCGGCGGCGGCGACAGAAGGTTTAGGCAGAGAAGATGGTTCTTAGGGTTGTGAGGAGGAGATAGAGATCTAAAAATTAAGTGTAGATGGTAAATTTGCTATTGTTATAAATAGTATTTTATTTATGGTGAATGTCTATATTTTAGAGAGATTTTAGGGTTTGTTACTTGATAGCTAAGTTATTTTTTTTCCTACAAATAGAGGGATTCTATTCCATTGTAATTCATCCCAAAATCAATAAGAATTCTCTCTCTACTTTTCTCTGCAATACTCTTCTTCTTCTTTTATTGTATTATAACACGTTATCAGCACGAGACTCTAACCAATTGAGTAGAAGTTTTTGGATTGAGCATAATGATTGTCAATTATTCCATGAACTTCATTCATGATTAAATTCTGGATTTAAGGTAAGTATTTTACTTTATTTTTCTCTTTCAAATTCTATAATTTGATTTTAAATGCAAGCAAAGACAATAAACTTTGATTATAACTCTAATAGAATTTGCAAGAAATTATAACCATCAGAAGTGGTAAAATTTCTGTCTTGCCATGATCAAATTCATGTATGATTGTGGGCAAAGAAGTGGAAACCCGTCCCACTAAATTTGCTTATTCTCATTCCCTTAAGAGAATGTGATAGCAATATGTGATAAGTCTAAAAGGAAATAAAATTATTACCGTGAAGGTATCAATGGATGCAGACGTGGAAATAGACAAAATTATAATCGTCATCATTGTGATAATGAAAATAATAAAGATTCCCAAAATAAGCATTCACTATGTGAAAGTAATATTTGCCATCGATTTGACATGAGATTTTGTAAAGTATATTAAGATGATTATGGTTCATTCATGATGTGAATGTGACCACATCTGATTTATGAATACATATTCATTCTTGGACGAAAATGAATGTGCTAGTGGTAGTCGATATTCCATACTAATCTCTAGAAAAAGGTTTGAGATGAAATAAAAAAATAATTTCATTATTATGGCATGAATGATCATTGATCACGTACCTATTGTGATCACGCCAAAATATTTTGGAAATGTGATTACTAAAGGATAACAATAATGCAAGAAATAGATCTTGCATATAATTTTGACAATGACCATAATCTATAACCTTCTCTTTAAAAGTGATATTTACCATATGGATGTTGATGAATATTTGGTAGTACCAAATTAATTGAGAGCTCTGGAAGAGCCAATTATTACTATTTTGGAGGAATATAATTGATTATCATGTCAATTTATTGTGTTGTAGTAAGTCTCAAAGAAACTTATTGAGTTTCTAAAGCATTCGCGAAAGCGGTTGGTTATATTGAGACTATAAATAAAGGAAAATATTTAATATCTTCTATTACTACAACTTGTAGCGGGGTAATATGTATGTGAAAAGTTACCCCCTTTATTCTCCAGTTTGTACTACACAAATAAAAGAACACCACAATAAAGTAGATGTTTATTGATATAAAAACTCATATCATAATAAACTTGAAATTTATTAATAATTGCACACGTCATGGTGTGAACCTAAACTTTATCAATATTGATAATTTATTCAGTTGGCATAATTGGTTTAGTCATATCAATTTAAGTATGATGTGCAAAAATGAAAGAGAATTCATATGGGTAAATATTAAAGAACTAGAAAGTTCTTTACGAATTCTCTTATGTTGTTTGTTCTCATTAATTAATAAACCAGCTAAAAATTGGGATTGAATCCCATGAATGCTGGAAATATCAAAGGTGAATCTGAGCTCATTCACCTGCCATGTATACCACATAAGATGCATCTATGAGATGGTTACATGTGCAATTATTATTAACCTGCAACCTGATGTTTGCGAGGTAACTTTCTCAATAATTTAATTTAGAGCATAATTTACATATTTTCAATTCAAGATAGTTTATCTTGATAAGTTGGTTTACATCACAACTGGTTTAGCAAGATGATTATTGATGTAACGACCCAACCGATTGTTTTGCGAATTTAGGCTTCGTTCAGTGGTGTAAGGTCTTATACATCTTCATATTATGTATATGAACCTGTGTGCGTGGTTGAATTCAGTTACCGGATGATTCGGAGCCAAATCGGAAGAAAGGATTCTAGTTTTGGAAGCTTAAGCGGTGAAATTTGACCGGAATTTGACTTTTGTGTAAATGGATTCGCAATAAGTGTTGGATGATGTCAGCAACTTCGAATGGTGATTTTGGACTTAGGCGTGCGTTCGGATTTGGATTTGGAGATCTGTAGGGTAATTTGAGGCAATTCGGCGGAAGTTGGAAAAATTGAAGTTTGGAAAATAGAGAAGTTTGACCTACATTTGGCTTTGGTGATATCAGGGTCGGAATGCGATTCCGAGAGTTGGAGCAACTCTGTTATGTCTTTTGGGACTTGCCTACAAAATTTGGCGATGTTCCGGGTTAGTTTGATTGGTTTCGGCACGAGTTATCGAAGTTGGAAGATTTGGTATTTCATAGTTTGATTCATGGCGCAATCTGCATTTTTGGTGTTGTTTGATATGATTTGAGACCCTGAGCGAGTCCGTGTTATTTTATAAAACTTGTTTGTGTGTTTAGACGGGGTCCCCCGGAGGTCTCGGGTGTGTTCCGGATAGGCTACGGGTCATTTTTCCCTATTTTTGAATTGCTGGTTCTAGTGTCTGGTGTCCTTCTTCACGATCGTGAAGCTCCTTGCGTGTTCGCGAAGCGTCTCTACTGATCGCCTCAATTTCCTTCTTCGTGTTCGTGTAATACTCCTCGTGATCGCGTAGCTCTGCATATTTTCCTCTTTATGTTCGCGTCTCCTATTCCACATTCGCATAGTAGAAAACCTGGCCTTGCGCACTGATACTCGTTACTCTTCACGTTCACGAGTTTCCCTACGTGTTCGTGTAGGCTTCCGTCTTTTCTCTTCCATGTTCGTGAGCGTGTCTTCGCATTCGCGAAGCACAACCTGGGCAGCTTTCATTCTTCTTCTTCGCGAACGCGATCCTTTCCCCGTGTTCGCGATGCTTAAGGACCTGGGAAGAATATAAGTTTTTCAAATCGAGGGTTAGGACATTTTCACCATATTTGGACTTGTAGAGCTTAGTTTTGAGATATTTTTGGTGGGTTTTCAAGCAATTCAATTGGGTATGTGTTCTTCACCTAGAATTAAATATATTCCATGATTTAATCTTTGGTTTTATCATTTAATTTGTGTTTTTAGTTGAGGAAAATGTTTGTTTTTTAAGAAATTCTCAAAATGAAATTTTCGTTATTTGAAAGAAGAAATGGTATCGAAATTTGATAATTTTTGTATGCTTGAACTCATAATACTGGGTATTCCGATTTTTGTAAAATTTGTGGGGTTCCGAAGTGCGGGCCCGGGGAGGGGGTGGGGATCGACTTTTGGACCGATTCTTGGATTTTTATTAAAGATTTAGACTTTATGATACGAAATAGTTTTTATAAGTTTTATGTGTGCTTTGAAGTTATTTTAGTTGGATTTGAGCCGTCCGGAGGTTTTCTCACCCAAAGAGTTTGCTTCAGAGTATCGGGTTGTCGTCTTTGAGATAAATATCTTGCCTAAACATGTGTGGGGGAATTACCCCTTAGGATTTGATTCTTCTATGTTTATTGTAGTTCGTGTACACTAGGTGTCGAGTGCGGTTCGAACTTATTTGTAGAAGGTTGGCCTTTTTGGGGTTCTTAGGTCCTTATATTCCTTGTAGAAGTTGTTCATGTTATGACAGAATTCCTAATTACTAGTTTCATCTCTACTTGCTTAAATTAGAATTAATTTCTCTTGATTCACTATATTACCTATTTGATTCCTAATTGACTTAACTGAAGATTTTACCTCTTCTACCGTCATGCTATATTTTTCATAAACTGCCTATATTTAATTGAAATTATTATTATCTCATCTTATAATTGTTTAGCCTTAATTGGAGTTATGATTATCTTTTACTGCTTACCTTTATTTGAATTGTTGAATATCTCTCATAATTGCTAAACCTCAAAAGGAGTTTAGATAACCTATATCTTATTCGACTTGCCTTATTTGAAATTATTTGACTCGTGTTGGCTTCTTATTGTTGACTTGAATAATGTGGATTCGTTGCTACGTCTTGGTTTTTCTTGGTTAAGTTGTTCTCTTTACACTTAGCATTCTTTACCGTGATTATTCCTTGTGAACAAGTTCTATTGTTTCTTTTTGATTTAAAGTTCTTGTATTGATTTACTCTATGTACTTTGTATTACTGTCATTGATGCTTTGTACTTGATATGGTGATGTACGAGTTTTTCTGCCGTTCCATAATTGTTGTCTTTGTTGGTTGTGTTGCATATTTATTTTGGGACTACAGAAGTATTCTGGGAGATCCCCCAGCACTGCATATTTATTTTGGGACTACAGACGTATTCCGGGAGATCCCCCTGTACTGCATATATAGTTTGAGACTACGGATGTATCCGGGAGATCTCCCTGTACTGCATAATAAATTCGGAACTATGGGACGGGATCCCAGTAGATTTCCCCTGTGTCACGACCCCAGTTCGCGCTCCGTGAACATGTCGTGACGGCACCTAGTCCCTATGACTAGGTAAGCCTAACAATGCGGAATAAAATCATAATTGCGGAAATAAGTAAGTAAAAGAAAGCTAAACAATCTAAAAGGAAGACTGTATATAAAAGCCACTTGGCATATAAAACCCAAAATAATACGAAAGTCTACAACATCACCCCAAAACCCGGAAACTCACGGGAACCACAGGCTAACAGAATATAATACACTGCTCTAACTCCAGAATAACTATACAACTGAAAGGAGGGATAAACTTTTCACAAAAGCTGGAATAAGATAGAAACTTCTGTTCTGCGGACGCAGCAGATATACCTCGAAGTCTCTGTTGTATCTCTCAACCTCGGGGATAGTGCTTCTGAGTGGAGGTACCTGGATCTGCACATGAAAAACATGCGCATGAAAGGGAATGAGTACACCATAGCGGTACTCAGTAAGTGCCAAGCCTAACCTCGGTCGGGTAGTGACGAGGAAGGTCAGGGCCCTACTGAGGTCAAACAATATAATAGGATTTTACAGTATGAAAACAGGCAGTGATAATGAGTATAGCAGTGAAATAAGACAGTTCAAACAAGACANCCTGAGTGGAGGTACCTGGATCTGCACATGAAAAACATGCGCAGGAAAGGGCATGAGTACACCACAGCGGTACTCAGTAAGTGCCAAGCCTAACCTCGGTCGGGTAGTGACGAGGAAGGTCAGGGCCCTACTGAGGTCAAACAATATAATAGGATTTTACAGTATGAAAACAGGCAGTGATAATGAGTATAGCAGTGAAATAAGACAGTTCAAACAAGACAATAACAAAAACACAAGAACAGAGTAAACACAAAATATGTACAACATAATGACAATAGTAACAATGAGGATCTCCCAGGATACCGTCCTGTAGTCGTTTTCATGTATATCCGAAGGATCTCCCGGGATACCGTCCCGTAGACCATCATATGTATATCCGAAGGATCTTCCGGGATACCGTCCCGTAGTCCATCATATGTATATCCGAAGGATCTCCCGGGATACCGTCCCGTAGTCCATCATATGTATATCCGAAGGATCTTCCGGGATACCGTCCCGTAGTCCATCATATGTATATCTGAAGGATCTTCCGGGATACCGTCCCATAGTCCATTATATGTATATCCGAAGGATCTCCCGGGATACCGTTCCGTAGTCCATCATATGTATATCCGAAGGATCTCCCGGGATACCGTCCCGTAGTCCATCATATGTATATCCGAAGGATCTCCCGGGATACCGTCCCGTAGTCCAACTATCAAAGTGCAGGGGTATCTCCCGGGATACCGTCCCGTAGTCCCAAAGTAAATATGAAGGGGGATCTCCCGGGATACCATCCCGTAGTCCCAAAGTAAATACGCAGGGGGATCTCCCGGGATACCGTCCCGTAGTCCCAAAGTAAATATGCAGGCACAACCAGAAGACATCCAATTTTAGAGTGAAAAAATACAAGGCAACAAGTAATTCTAGCCTAACACGCTTCACGTAGTACAATCGAAGAAATTTAAGCAAATAGCCAATTTGGGGCCACTAGGCATGATTTTCTAAGCTAACATAGACTATGGTCGTAATTAAAATAAAACAGGTAAGAAAGAAGTTCGGTCTAAATATTTAAAGTAAAACCGGATTTTTGAACAATTAGCACAAGTACGCATTCTTCACCTCACGTACAAGGCATTCAACTACGAAATATCACAACCTAAGGGAAAGGTCCCCCACACAAAGTTAGACAAGCCACTTTCCTCGAACCGACTCAATATCAACTTGAAATCACCTGTTTTCCACGAGTATCCGACTCCAAATGGCCCAAATCTATAAAATTCAATTACATATCGTAATTAACATCTCATGCAACTGATCATACTGTTTAATTCAAGCTAAAACGTGAAATTAAGTAAAATGACCAAAACGCCCCTCGGGCCCACAACTCGAAATCGGGTAAAAGTTATATTTTCCAGACACCCATTCACTCACGAACTCATTTAACCAGAAATAATCTAAATCCGATTGCAAAAACCCCACAATTTCCGAAAATTTTGGATTGGGAACATCTCATCCCTTTCCTATGGTTTTTCCCCACTTTTGGTAATTAAACTAAAGAAAACATCGGGAAATAATGGTCTAAAAATGGATTAGGATTAGAAAATGTTACCTATGATCCTTCTCTTCAAAACCCACTGAAAATCGCCACTTTTTGAGCTCTTACCCGATTTTTAGAATAATGAGATGAACTCTCGGATTTTTGGAATAAAACACATAGGCAATCCGCACCTGCAGACTCGATCACCGCACCTGCGGTACCTGTCACGACCCCAGTTCTCCCTCCGTGAACATGCCATAACGGAACCTATTCCCTATGACTAGGTAAGCGTAACAATGGCATATACAACCCAAAATGATACGGAAGTCTACAATATCACCCTAAAACCCGGAAACTCACGGGAACCACAGGCTAACAGAATATAATACACTACCCTAACTCCAGAATAACTATACAACTAAAATGAGGGATAAACTTTTCACAAAAACTGGAATAAGATAGAGACTCCTGGTCTGCGGACATGGAAGATATTCCTCGAAGTCTCTGTTGTATCTCTCAACCTCGAGGATAGTGCGCCTGAGTGGAGGTACCCGGATCTGCACATGAAAAACATGCATAGGAAAGGGCATGATTACACCACAGCGGTACTCAGTAAGTGCCAAGCCGAACCTCGGTCGGGTAGTGACGAGGAAGGTCAGGGCCCTAATGAGATCAAACAATATAATAGGAATTTACAGTATGAAAACAGGCGGTAATAATGAGTACAACGGTGAAATAAGACAGGTCAAACAAGGCAATAACTAAACACAAGAACACACTAACACAGAATATGTACAACATAATGACAATAGTAACAACGAGGATCTCCCAAGATACCGTCCTGTAGTAATTTTCTCAAGTGTCCAGTGGATCTCCCGAGATACCGTCCCGCAGTCCATCATATGTATATCCGAAGGATCTTCCGGGATACCTTCTCGTAGTCCATCATATGTATATCCAAAGGATTTTCCGGGATACCGTCCCGTAGTCCATCATATGTATATCCAAAGGATTTTCCGGGATACCGTCTCGTAGTCCATTATATGTATGTCCAAAGGATCTTCCAGGATACCGTCCCGTAGTCCATCATATGTATATCCAAAGGATCTTCCGGGATACCGTCCCGTAGTCCATCATATGTATATCCAAAGGATCTTCCGGGATACCGTCCCGTAGTCCAACTATCAAGTGTAGGGGGATCTCCCGGGATACCGTCCCATAGTCCCAAAGTAAATAAGCAGGGGGATCTCCCGGGATACCGTCCCGTAGTCCCAAAGTAAATAAGCAGGGGGATCTCCCGGGATACCATCCCGTAGTCTCAAAGTAAATATGCAGGGGGTCTCCCTGGATACCGTCTCGTAGTCCCAAAGTAAATATGCAGCCACAACAAGAAGACATCCAAATTTAGAGTGCAAAATACAAGGCGACAAGTGATTCTAGCCTAACACACTTTACATAGTACAATCGAAGCAAATAGACAATTTGGGGCAACTAGGCATGCCCTTCTAAGCTAACATAGACTATGATTGCAAGTAGAATAAAACAGGTAAGAAAAGAGCTCAGTCTAAATAATTAAAGTAAAACCGGATTTACAACAATTAGCACAAGTACGCGCTCGTCACCTCACGTACAAGGCATTCAATTACCAAACATCACATCCTAAGGGGAAAGGTCCCCCACACAAAGTTAGACAAGCCACTTACCTTGAATCGGCTAAATATCAACTTGAAATCACACGTTTGCCACGAGTATCCGACTCCAAATAGCCCGAATCTATTCAAATAAATTTCATATCGTAAATAACATCTCATGCAATTGATTCTACTATTAAATTCAAGGTTGCGGCGTGAAATTAGGTGAAATGACCAAAATGCCCCTCAGGCCAGCACCTCAGAATCAGATAAATTTCACATTTTCAGAAGCCTCGTACTCTCACGAGTCCATCCATATAAGACTCTCTTTAATCGGAGGTCAATCACCCACTCAAACCCCAATTTTTGAAAAAAACTAAGTTCTACCCAAAACACCCAATTTCACCCATGGAAATCTTTGATTTTAAGTTGAAAACATGTTAAAAGATGTTAATGATTGAAAGAATTGAGTAAAAACTAACTTTCAATTGACTTGGAAGAAGTCTTGTTCTTGAAAAATCGCCCAAATGAGTTAGAGTTTGAGAAAAATGAAAATGGAGTCAAAATTTCGGTTTAAGTGCTTTGCAGGCCACTGGTTGGCTTTGCAAATACGAACAGGGGTTCGCAGTTGCGAAAACCCCTAACCTGGAAATTGTGAAGCACAGTTCGCATTTGCAAACACTGTGCAGAAGGGGAGGCTTCGCATTTGCGATGGAATTGTTCGCATTTGCGATGGAATTGTTCGCATTTGCGAACATGCCTGCCCAGGCATGGCTTCGCATTTGCGATGGCATGGTTCGCATTTGCGAACATGCCTTCCCAGGCGTGGTTTCGCATTTGCGATGGCATGGTTCGCATTTGCAAACATGCCTGCCCAGGCATGCCTTTGCATTTGCAATGGCTTTGATCGCATTTGCGATGGCCTGCAGAACAACCACACCAGCAGCTTTCCAAGGCCAAAAATGAAGTCCGTGGTCTATCCAAAACTCACCCGAGCCCTCGGGGTTCAAAACCAATACACACTACCTCAAAAACATCCCATGAACTTATTTGTGTGATCAAATTGCTAAAATAACATCATATGCATCGAATTAAGTCTCAAAATCCATGAATTCTATCAAATTTCATAAAACATCCAATTTTCCATTTTAAGTCTGAAACACGCCAAACGAAATCCGTTTTCAACCAAACCTTACTGAAAGGACTTAAACCATATATAAGACATGTACTAGGCGCCGGAACCAAAATACAGGCCTGATACCATCACCTTCTAATCAGATTTCACTTTCAAATTCCTTAAATATTTTCAGAAAACAATTTTACTCAAAAATTCATTTCTCGGGCTTGGGACCTCGGAATTCGGTTGCGGGCATACGCACAAGTCCCATATTTTTCTACGGACCCTCCGGGACCGTCAAATCATGTGTCCGCGCCCGTTTACCCAAAATGTTGACCGAAGTCAAAGTTATTTATTTTTTAATATCAAATCGTAGCATTTTTACAGAATCTCATATTTAAGCTGTCCAGCTACGCGCCCGGACTGTGCACACTAATCGAGGCAAATAAAAATAAGGTTTTCAAGGCCTCGGAAACACAGAATGGGTGACAACATAGGTGATGACCCTTTGGGTCGTCACATTCTCCACCTCTAAAACAACCGTTCGTCCTCGATCGGACAGAAGAAGGAATTATCTGAGTCGGGGAATAGATGAGGGTAACGGCTCCGCATATCAGACTCGGACTCCCAGGTCGATTCCTCAGGAGGCTGACCTCTCCACTGAACACGAACAGAGGGGAAACTCTTAGATCTCAACTGTCGAACCTGTCGGTCTAGAATAGCTACTGGCTCCTCCTCATAAGACAAGTCCTTGTCCAACTGGACTAAACTGAAATCCAACACGTGCGACGGGTCACCGTGATACCTCCGGAGCATCGAAACATGAAATACCGGATGAACTCCTGCCAAGCTTGGAGGTAAGGCAAGCTCATTAGCAACCTCCCCTACACGCCTCAATATCTCGAAAGGGCCAATAAACCTCAGACTCAATTTCCCTTTCTTCCCAAATCTCATAACGCCTTTCATAGGCGAAACCCGAAGCAGAACCTGCTCTCCGACCATATATGAAACATCACGAACCTTTCGGTCCGCGTAACTCTTCTGTCTGGATTGGGCTGTACTGAGTCTATCCTGAATCACCTTGACCTTCTCCAATGCATCCTGAACCAACTCTTTGCCTAGTAGCCTGGCCTCACCTGGCTCAAACCAACCCACCGTAGATTTGCACCTCCTACCATATAAAGCCTCATACGGCGCCATCTGAATGCTGGATTGATAACTATTGTTGTAAACAAACTCTGCCAATGGCAATAACAGATCCCAAGACCCTCCAAACTCAATCACACGCACAGAGAATATCCTCAAGAATCTGAATGGTGCGCTCGGACTTTCCGTCTGTCTGGGGGTGAAATGCCGTGCTCAACTCCACCCTGGTACCTAACTCTTGCCGAGTGGCTCTCCAGAACCGTGAAGTGAACTGAGTACCTCTGTCTGAAATAATAGAAACTGGAATACCATGCATACGAACGATCTTCCGAATATATATCGCCGCCAACCGCTCCGATGAATAAGTAGTCAGCACCGGAATGAAATGCGCTGATTTGGTCAGCCTATCAACAATCACCCAAACAGCATCATGCTTCCTTAAACCTTGAGGAAGTCCAACCACAAAGTCCATGGTGATCTGCTCCCACTTCCACTCTGGAAGCTCAATCTGCTGAAGTAACCCTCCCGGTCTCTGATGCTCACATTTGACCTGCTAACAATTGAGGCACCTGGCTACAAACTCTCCTATATCCTTCTTCATCCTTTGCCACCAATAGTGCTGCCTCAAATCCTGATACATCTTCACAGTACCCGGATGGATGGAATATCGTGAACTATGGGCCTCTGCCAAAATCATCCGGAAGCCCATCAACATTGGGCACACAAATCCGGCCATGAAACCTCAACACCCCGTCATCTCCAATGGTCACATCTATGGAATCATCGTGCTGGACCGTGTCCTTGAGGACAAGTAAATGAGGATCATCATACTGCCGCTCCCTGATACGGTCGAATAAGGAAGACCAAGAACCACACAAGACAATACCCGGCAAGGCTTAGAAAGATCCAACCTCACCAATTGACTGGCTAAGGACTGAACATCCAAGGCTAGAGGCCTCTCAGCTGCATGAAGGTATGCCAAACTCCCTAAACTCACCGCCCGACGACTCAAGGTGTCGGCCACCATATTGGCCTTCCTCGGGTGGTATAATATAGTGATGTCATAGTCCTTTAGCAACTCTAACCATCTACACTGGCGCATATTTAGATCCTTCTACCTGAATATGTTCTGCAAACTCCGGTGGTCAGTATAAATCTCACAAGGCACACCGTACAAATAAATACGCCAGATCTTCAAGGCGTGAACAAAGGCATCTAACTCAAGGTCATGGAAAGGGTAATTCTTCTCATGTATCTTCAACTGTCTGGACGTGTAGGCAATCACCCTACCGTCCTGCATCAACACCGCTCCAAGGCCAACACGCGAGGCATCACAATAAACTGTATAAGACCCGGAACCAGTAGGCAATATCAAGACTGGGGCTGTAGTCAAAGCTGTCTTGAGCTTCTGAAAGCTCGCCTCACACTCCTCTGTCCACTGAAATGGAGCACCCTTCTGGGTCAATCTAGTCATAGGGGCTGCAATCGATGAAAACCCCTCCACAAAACGATGGTAGTAACCCGCCAATCCAAGGAAACTGTGAATCTCTGTAACTGAGGATGGTCTGGGCCAACTCTGCACCGCCTCTACCTTCTTCGGATCCACTCGAATGCCCTTACTCGATACCACATGGCCTAAGAATGCCACAGAACTCAACCAAAATTAACATTTTGAGAACTTAGCATACAATTTCTTCTCTCTCAAGGTCTGAAGCACTGACCTCAGGTGCTGCGCATGATCTTCCCGACTCCGGGAGTAAACAAGAATATCATCTATGAAAACAATGACGAACGAGTCGAGGTATGTCCTGAACACACTGTGCATCAAATTCATAAATGCTGCGGGGGCATTAGTCAGCCCGAATGACATAACTAGAAACTCATAATGGCCATACCGAGTCCTGAAAGCAGTCTTCGGGATATCCGGCTCCCGAATCTTCAACTGATGGTAACCTGAGCGCAAATTAATCTTAGAAAATACCTGTGCGCCGTGAAGCTGGTAAAATAAATCATCAATACGAGGCAAGGGATAACGGTTCTTTACTGTAACCATGTTCAACTAGCGATAATCAATACACATGCGCATAGAACCATCTTTCTTTTTCACAAACAAGACAGGAGCACCCCAAGGTGTAACACTGGGTCGAATAAAACCCTTATCAAGCAATTCTTGTAACTGATCCTTCAACTCCTTCAACTCAGGAGGAGCCATACGGTAAGGAGAAATGGAAATGGGCTGAGTGCCCGACAACAAATCAATGCCAAAATCAATGTCTCTATCGGGCGGCATGCCCAGAAGATCAGCTAGAATCACATCAGAATAATCGCATACCACTGGAACTGAATCAATAGAAGGGGTATCAACACTGACATCTCTCACATAAGCCAAATACATGGCAAACCCCTTCTCAACCATACGCTGAGCTCTAAGAAAAGAGATAACTCTACTAGGAGTGTGATATAAAGTACCACTCCAATCAACATGCGGAATACCTGGCATAGCCAGCGTCACGGTCTTAGCGTGACAATCAAGAATAGCATAATGGAAAGACAACCAGTCCATGCCCAAGATAATATCAAAATCCACCATATCGAGTAACAATAAATCTGCACTAGTCTCAAAACCATGAATAGTAACCAAACACGACCAATAAACGCGGTCCACAACAAGAGAATATCTCACAGGAGTAGAAACATAAACATGAGAACCCAAAGAATCTCGGGCTATACCCAAATGCGGAGAAAAATAAGAAGACACATAAGAGTACGTGGAGCCTGGATCAAATAGAACCGATGCATCTCTATGACAAACTATTATAATACCTGTAATGACAGAGTCGACAACAACAACCTCGGTACGAGCAAGAATAGCATAATATCTGGGCCTGGCCTCCCCCTCGAGGGCGACCTCTACCTCCCCGACCTCTGGCTCTGGCTGGCTGGGCAGATGGGCTAGCGCAGGAGCTATGATCATGGCCTGAGAACTCTGCTGAGCATGTTGTGGCTGAAAAGTCTATGCAGATGCACCCCTACCAAGTCTGGAGCAGTCCCTAACCATATGGCGTGTATCTCCACACTTGAAACAAGCTCTATGAGGACGTGGTAGTTGTGACTAGCTAGGGCCAGGTCTGCTAGACTGACCTTTGAAAGCACCCCGCGTAGGAGGCACGCTAGAAACTGGAGGTGCATAGTAAGGCTCCTGAGGCCTGGGTGGAGCTGGGTTTTCGCTGGCTACTGGAAGAGCTGAAGGAACTGGGCGGACCATATAACCCCTACCATGACGACCTGCTGCTGGGGTACAAGCACCAGAGTAGTTTCCCAACTCTCGAGACCTCTTGGCCTCTCTCTCCTCTCGCTCCCTAGCAAGCATACACTCGATCCTCCTAGCAATGCTCACTACCTGCTAATAAGGAATGTATATCTCTAACTCTCGAGCCTTGCTAGATCTGATGGGTGTGATAAGACCATCAATAAACCGGCAAACCCTCTCGCATACAGTAGTAACCAAAACCGATGCATGCCTAGCCAATCTGGTGTAACAGATAGCATACTCCGAAACTGTCATAGCACCCTGGCGAAAATTCTCAAACTCTGCGTGCCATGCGTCCCCGAGGCTCTGAGGAACAAACTCCCTCAGGAACATATCTGAGAACTGGGTCCAGGTCAGTGAAGTAGCCTCCTCTGGACTGTCTAACTCATAGGTGTGCCACCAATTATAGGCGTCTCCACGAAGCTGGAAGGTAGTAAAGGAAACACCACTAGATCCGGCTATGCCCATAGTGCGAAGAATACGGTGACACTCCTCTAGAAATCCCAAGGCATCATCTGATGCTAGCCCACTGAATACCGGAGGGTCATACTTTTTGAACCTCTCAAGTGTCCGCTGCTCATCCTCTGAAGAAACTGACCCCTCCTCGGTCTAAGCTGGCAGTACTGGCGGTACAATAATAATCTTTGGGACCTGCTCCACATGCACTCGCTGCTCAGGAGTGCGGGCGGCAGGAGTCTGTGCTCCTTCCCCGGCCTGAGATGTGGTTGCAGCAAGGGGAAGCAACCCTGCCGGAGCCAGAGTGGTGTACATGGACATGAATTGAGCTAATGTCTCATGAAGAGCTGGAGTAGTAGAGGCAGTAGGCGTGGAAGGTGTCTGGATCTCAACTAGGTCTACTGGTGGTACCTCAGCGGTCGCTCGCGCAGGTGCTCTCGCTGCACCACGTGGGCGTCCTCGGCCTCTACCCCGGCCCCGGCCTTTGGCGGCTGCTGTAGGGGGCACGGGTGCCTGATCGTCCCGAGTAGCACGTATCCTCACCATCTGTGAGAGAATAGAAAATAGAGGTTTAGAATTGATATCAAAAGATATTGCACGACAAGGAATTCAATGAAGTGAATATTTTTCCTAATCAGTTACATAGCCTCTCATAGATAAGTACATACATCTCTGTACCGATCAGCGAGACTCTAATAAATCGACCTGTGTTCCGTGACTCCTATGAACCTAGAGCTCTGATACCAACTTGTCACGATCCCAGTTCGCCCTCCGTGAACATGCCGTGACGACACCTAGTTCCTATGACTAGGTAAGCCTAACAATGCGGAATAACAACATAATTGCGGAAGTAAGTAAGTAAAAGAAAGCTAAACAATCAAAAAGAAAAATTGTATATAAAAGCCACTTGGCATATACAAACCAAAATGATACGAACGTCTACAACATCACCCCAAAACCCGGAAACTCGCGGGAACCACAGGCTAACAGAATATAATACACTGCTCTAACTCCAGAATAACTATACAACTGGAAGGAGGGATAAACTTTTCACAAAAACTGGAATAAGATAGAGACTCCTGGTCTGCGGATGCGGCAAATATACCTCAAAGTCTCTGATGTATCTCTCAACCTCGGGGATAGTGCGCCTGAGTAGAGGTACCTGGATCTGCACATGAAAAACATGCGCAGGAAAGGGCATGAGTACACCACAGCGGTACTCAGTAAGTGCCAAGCCTAACCTCGGTCGGGTAATGACGAGGAAGGTCAGGGCCCTACTGAGATCAAACAATATAATAGGAATTTACAGTATGAAAACATGCGGTAATACTGAGTACAACGGTGATATAAGACAGGTCAAACAAGGCAATAACTAAACACAAGAACAGAGTAAACACAAAATATATACAACATAATGACAATAGTAACAACGAGGATCTCCCAGGATATCGTCCTGTAGTCCTTTTCTGAAGTGTCTAGTGGATCTCCCGGGATACCGTCCCGCAGTCCATAATATGTATATCCGAAGGATCTTCTGGGATACCATCCCGTAGTCCATCATATGTATATCCAAAGTATCTTACGGAATACTGTCCCGTAGTCCATCATATGTATATCCAAAGGATCTTCTGGGATACTGTCCCGTAGTCCATTATATGTATTTCCAAAGGATCTTCCGGGATACCGTCCCGTAGTCCATCATATGTATATCCAAAGGACCTTCCGGGATACCATTCTATAGTCCAACTATCAAGTGCAGGGGGATCTCCCGGGATACCGTCCCGTAGTCCAACTATCAAAGTGCAGGGGGATCTCCCGGGATACCGTCCCGTAGTCCAACTATCAAAGTGCAGGGGGATCTCCCGGGATACCGTCCCGTAGTCCCAAAGTAAATATGCAGCCACAAAAAGAAGACATCCAAATTTAGAGTGCAAAATACAAGGCAACAAGTGATTCTAGGCTAACACACTTTACGTAGTACAATCGAAGCAATTTAAGCAAATAGGCAATTTGGAGCCACTAGGCATGCCCTTCTAAGCTAACATAGACTATGATTGCAAGTAGAATAAAATAGGTAAGAAAAGAACTCAGTCTAGATAATTAAAGTAAAACCGGATTTACAACAATTAGCACAAGTACGCGCTCGTCACCTCACGTACAAGGCATTCAATTACCAAACATCACATCCTAAGGGGAAAGGTCCCCCACACAAAGTTAGACAAGCCACTTACCTCGAATTGGCTAAAGATCAACTTGAAATCATACGTTTGCCACGAGTATCCGACTCCAAATAGCCCGAATCTATTCAGATAAATTTCATAGCGTAAATAACATCTCATGCAATTGATTCTACTATTAATTCAAGGTTGTGGCGCAAAATTAGGTGAAATGACCAAAATGCCCCTCAGGCTAGCACCTCGGAATCGGATAAATTTTACATTTTCAGAACCCTTGTACTCTCACGAGTCCATCCATATAAGACTATCTCTAATCGGAGGTCAATCACCCACTCAAACCCCAATTTTTGAAAAAACCTAAGTTCTACCCAAAACACCCAATTTCACCCATGGAAATCTTTGATTTTAAGTTGAAAACATGTTAAAAGATGTTAATGATTGAAATAATTGAGTAAAAACCAACTTACAATTGATTTGGAAGAAGTCTTGTTCTTTAAAAATCGCCCAAATAAGTTTGAGTTTGAGAAAAATGAAAATGGAGTCAACTTTGCAGGCCACTGGTTGGCTTCGCAAATACGAACAGGGGTTCGCAATTGCGAAAATTCCAGACCTGGAAATTGCGAAGCACAGTTCGCATTTGCGAACACTGTGCAGAAGGGGAGGCTTCACATTTGCGATGGAATTCTTCGCATTTGCGAACATGCCTGCCCAGGCATGGCTTCACATTTGCGAACATGCCTGCCCAGGCATGCCTTCGCATTTTCGATGACTTTGATCGCATTTGCGATGGCCTGTAGAACAGCCACACCAGCATATTTTCCAAGGCCAAAAATGAAGTCCGTGGCCTATCCAAAACTCACCCGAGCTCTCGGGGCTCCAAACATAATATACACACTACATCAAAAACATCCCATGAACTTATCCGTGCGATCAAATCGCCAAAATAACATCATATGCATCGAATTAAGTCTCAAAATCCATGAATTCTATCAAATTTCATAAAACATCCAATTTTCCATTTTAAGTCCGAAACACGCCAAACGAAATCCGTTTTCAACCAAACCTTACAGAAAGGACTTAAACCATATATAAGACCTGTACTGGGCGCCAGAACCAAAATACGGGCCCGATACCATCACCTTCTAATAATATTTCACTTTCAAATTCCTTAAATATTTTCAGAAAACAATTTTACTCAAAAATTCATTTCTCGGGCTTGGGACCTCGAAATTCGATTCCGGGCATACGCACAAGTCCCATATTTTTCTACGGACCCTCCGGGACCGTCAAATGACGTGTCTGGTCCCGTTTACCCAAAATGTTGATTGAAGTCAAAGTTATTCAATTTTTTAATATCAAATCTTAGCATTTTTACAGAATCTCATATTTAAGCTATCCGGCTATGCGCCCGGACTGCGCAGACTAATCGAGGAAAATACAAATTAGGTTTTCAAGGCCTCAGAAACAAGGAATAGGTGACAACATAGGTGATGACCCTTTGGGTCGTCACATTACCGCACCTGCGGAAGAAGCATCGCAGGTGCGAAATTCACTAAAGATGCACTGGGGCCGCACCTGTGGTCGTTTGGTCGCGCCTGCGGGATCGCACCTACGGAACCCAGGTCGCACCTGCGACCACTGGCCCAAAACTCCCCTATCTCACCTGTGATCAAGGCCACCGCGCCTGCGAGGCCGCACCTGCGGAAAAACCTTCGCAGGTGAGAAGACACCAGAAGGTGTCTGGTTCAGCAGCTGCAAAATTCCCATATTCCACCCGTTAAGCATCCGAAACAACCCCGAGGCCCCCGGGACCTCAACCAAAATCACCAACCAACCCTAGAACCTCATTTGAACTAGGTCGAGCCTTAAAACACGTCTCTTAACATAAAAAAACATCGATTATGCATAGGTTCAAGCCAAGAAACTTAAGAAAATTCCAAATTCACATCCGACGCCGAAACACGTCTGAACTTATCCGAATGACCTCAAATTTTGCACACACATCCCAAATGACATGACATAACTACTGCAACTTCCAGACTTCCATTCCGACCCTAGGATAAAAAATTCACTATCGGACCGAAAACTCCAAAAATTCAAACTTCGGCATTTCAAGCCTAAATGAGCTACGGACTTCCAAAATACATTCCGAACACGCTCCCAACCCTGAAATCACCTAACGAAGCTAACGGAACCATCATATTTCCATTCCGAGTCCGTCTTCACACTGCTCCAACTAGGGGAAACTTTCCAACACTTAAGCTCTCATTTAGGGACTAAATATCCCAAAACTCTCCGAATCTTAAAACCGAACGTCCTGGAAATTCAATTAAGCAGAAATATACTTGGGGAAAATAGTTAATAGATGATCGGGGCGTTAATTCTTAAGACGACCGACCGGGTCGTCATATCCTCCTACACTTAAAAATTCATTCGTCCTCGAACGATCATAAAGACATACCTGAAGTAGTGAAAAAATGAGGGTAATAACTGCGCATATACTGCTCGGTCTCCCAGGTCGCCTCCTCGGCCGACTGACCCCACCGCTGAACCTTTATTGAAGCAATGTTGTTCGACATGAGCTTTCTGACCTGCCTGTCAAATATAGCTACAGGCTCCTCAACATATGATAGATCCTTGCCAAAATGGATTGAGCTGAAATCCAAGACATGGGACGGGGCACTGTGATACCTCCGGAGCATCGAAACATGAAATACCGGATGAACTCCTGCCAAGCTTGGAGGCAAGGCAAGCTCATAAGCAACCTCCCCAACATGCCTCAATATCTCAAAAGGGCCAATAAACCTCGGACTCAACTTCACTTTCTTCCCAAATCTCATAACGCCCTTCATAGGCGAAACCCAAAGCAGAACTCGCTCTCCGACCATATATGAAACATCACGAATCTTCCGGTCCGCGTAACTCTTTTGTCTGGACTGGGTTGTACGGAGTCTATCCTGAATCACTTGACCTTCTCCAATGCATCCTGAACCAACTCTGTGCTCAATAGCCTGGCCTCACCAGGCTCGAACCAACCCACCGGAGATCTACACCTCGTACCATATATAAAGCCTCATACGGCGCCATCTGAATTTTGGATTGATAACTGTTGTTGTAAGAAAACTCTGCCAATGGCAAGAACTGATCTCAAGACCCTCCAAACTCAATCACACACGCACGGAGCATATCCTTAAGAATCTCAATAGTGCGCTCGGACTGTCCGTCGTCTGGGGAGAAATGCTGTGCTCAACTCCACCCTGGTACCTAACTCCTGCTGAACGGCTCTCCAGAGCTGTGAAGTGAACTGAGTACCTCTGTCTGAAATAATAGAAACTGGAATACCATGCAGACAAACGATCTCCCGAATATATAACTCCGCCAACCGCTCCGATGAATAAGTAGTCAGCACCGGAATGAAATGGGCTGATTTGGTCAGCCTATCAACAATCACCCAAACAACATCGTGCTTCCTTAAAGTCTGAGGGAGTCCAACCACAAAGTCCATAGTGATCCGCTCCCACTTCCACTCTGGAAGCTCAATCTGCTGAAGTAACCCTCCCGGTCTCTGATGCTCACATTTGACCTGCTGACAATTGAGGCACTTGGCTACAAACTCTGCTATATACTTCTTCATTCTTCGCCACCAATAATGCTGCCTCAAATCCTGATACATCTTCACAGTACCCGGATGGATGGAATACCGTGAACTATGGGCCTCTGCCAAAATCAACTCCCGAAGCCCATCAACATTGGGCACACAAATTCGGCCCTGCATCCTCAATACCCCGTCATCTCCAATGGTCACATCTCTGGCATCACCGTGCTGGACCGTGTCCCTGAGGACAAGTAAATGAGGATCATCATACTGCCGCTCCCTGATACGATCGAATAAGGAAGACCGAGAAACCACAAAAGCCAATACCCGGCAAGGCTCGGAAAGATCCAATCTCACGAACTGACTGGATAAGGACTGAACATCTAAGGCTTAAGGCCTCTCAGCTTCAAGAAGGTATGCCAAACTCCCCAAACTCTTCGCCCAGCGACTTAAGGCGTCGGCCACCACATTGGCCTTCCCTGGGTGGTACAATATAGTGATGTCATAGTCCTTTAGCAACTCCAACCATCTACGCTGGCGCAAATTTAGATCCTTCTGCCTGAATATGTGCTGCAAACTCCGGTGGTCAGTATAAATCTCACAAGGCACACCGTACAAATAATGACGCCAGAGCTTCAAGGCATGAACAATGGCAGCTAAATCAAGGTCATGGACAGTGTAATTCTTCTCATGTATCTTCAACTGTCTGGACGCGTAGGCAATCACCGTGCCGTCTTGCATCAACGCTGCTCTAAGGCCAACTCGCGAGGCATCTCAATAAACTGTATAAGACCCCGAACCAGTAGGCAATATCAATACTGGGGCTATAGTCAAAGCTGTCTTGAGCTTCTGAAAGCTCACCTCACACTTCTTTGTCCACTGAAATGGAGCACCCTTCTGGGTCAATCTAGTCATAGGGGCTGCAATCGATGAAAATCCCTCAACAAAACGGCGGTAGTAACCCGCCAAGCCAAGGAAACTGTGAATCTCTGTAACTGAGGACGACCTGGGCCAACTCTGCACGACCTCTACCTTTTTCGGATCCACTCGAATGCCTTCACTCGATACCACGTGGCCTAAAAATGCCACAGAACTCAACCAGAACTCACATTTTGAGATTTTTGCATATAACTTCTTCTCTCTCAAGGTCTGAAGCACTGACCTCAATTGCTGCTCATGATCTTCCTGACTCCGAGAGTAAACAAGAATATCATCTATGAAAACAATGACGAACGAGTCGAGGTATGTCCTGAACACATTGTGCATCAAATGCATAAATGTTGCGGGGGCATTAGTCAGCCCGAATGACATAACTAGAAACTCATAATGGCCATACCGAGTCCTGAAAGCAGTCTTCGGGATATCCGGCTCCCGAATCTTCAACTGATGGTAACCTGAGCGCAAATCAATCTTAGAAAATACATGTGCGCCCTGAAGCTGGTCAAATGAATCATCAATACGAGGCAAATGATAATGGTTCTTTATTGTAACCCTGTTCAACTGGCGATAATCAATACACATGCGCATAGAACCATCTTTCTTTTTCACAAATAAGACAGAGCACCCCAAGGTGAAACACTGGGTCGAATAAAACCCTTATCAAGCAGTTCTTGTAACTGATCCTTCAACTCCTTCAACTCAGGAGGAGCCATACGATAAGGAGGAATGTAAATGGGCTGAGTGCCCGACAACAAATCAATTCCAAAATCAATGTCTCTATCGGGCGGCATTCATGGAAGATCAGCTGGAAACAAATCGGGATAATCACATACCACTGGAACTGAATCAATAGAAGGGGTATCAACACTGACATCTCTCACATAAGCCAAATACACGGCACACCCCTTCTCAACCATACGCTGAGCTCTAAGAAAAGAGATAACTCTACTGGGAGTGTGATATAAAGTACCACTCCAATCAACATGCGGAATACCTGGCATAGCCAGCGTCACGGTCTTAGCGTGACAATCAAGAATAGCATAATGGAAAGACAACCAGTCCATGCCCAAGATAATATCAAAATCCACCATATCGAGTAACAATAAATCTGCACTAGTCTCAAAACCATGAATAGTAACCAAACACGACCAATAAACGCGGTCCACAACAAGAGAATCTCCCATAGGAGTAGACACATAAACAGGAGAACCCAAAGAATCTCGGGCCATACCTAAATGCGGAGCAAAATAAGAAGCCACATAAGAGTACGTGGAACCTGGATTGAATAGAACCGATGCATCTCTGTGACAAACTAGTATAATACCTGTAATGACAGAATCAGAGGCAACAACCTCGGTACGAGCATGAATAGCATAATATCTGGCCTGGCCTCCCCCTCGAGGGCGACCTCTACCTCCCCGACCTCCGCCCCTGGCTGGTTGGGCAGATGGAGCTATGATCATGGACTGAGAACTCTGCTGAGCACGATGTGGCTGAAAAGTCTGTGAAGATGCACCCCTACCACGTCTGGGGCAATCCCTAACCATATGGTGTGTATCGCCACACTCGAAACAAGCTCTGGGAGGATGTGGTGGCTGTGACTGGCTAGAAACTGGAGGTGCATAGTACGACTCCTGAGGCCTGGGTGGAGCTGGGGTACCGCTGGCTGCTGAAAGAGCTGCATGAACTGGGTGGACCATGTAACCCCTACAATGACGACCTGCTCTTAGGGTACGGGCACCAAAGTAGTGGCCTGACTCTTGAGACCTCTTGGCCTTTCTCTCCTCTCATTCCCTAGCAAGCATACACTCGATCCTCCTAGCAATGCTCACTACCTGTTGATATGGAATGTCCATCTCCAACTCTCGAGCCATGCTAGATCTGATGGGTGGGATAAGACCCTCAATAAATCGGTGAACCCTCTCACGTACAGTAGTAACAAAAACCAATGCATGCCTAGCCAATCTGGTGTAACGCATAGCATACTCTGAAACTGTCATAGAACCCTGGCGCAAATGCTCAAACTCTGCGCGCCATGTGTCCCTGAGGCTCTGAGGAACAAACTCCCTCAAGAACATATCTGAGAACTGGGTCCAGGTCAGTGAAGTAGCCTCGTCTGGACTGTCTAACTCATAGGTGCGCCACCAATCATAGGCGGCTCCGCGAAGCTGGAAGGTAGTAAAGGAAACACCACTAGATCCGGCTATGCCCATAGTGCGAAGAATACGGTGACACTCCTCTAGAAATCCCAAGGAATCATCTGAATCTAGCCCACTGAATACCGGAGGGTCATACTTCTTGAACCTCTCAAGTCTCCGCTACTCATCCTCCGAAGCAGCTGACCCCTCCTTGGGCTGAGCTAGCACTACAGGCGGTACAGGAATGATCTCAGGGACCTGCTCCACATGCACTCGCTGCTCAAGAGTGCGGGCAACAGGAGTCTGTGCTCCTCCCCCGGCCTGAGATGTGGCTGCAGCAAGGGGAAGCAACCCTGCCTGAGCCAGAGTGGTGTACATGGACATGAAATGAGCTAACGTATCCTGAAGAGCTGGAGTAGTAGTGGAAGTAGGCGTGGTAGGTGTCTGGACCTCAACTGGATCTGCTGATGGTACCTCGGCGGCAGCTCGCATCGGTGCTCTCGCTGCACCACGTGCGCGTCCTCGGCTTCTACCCCGGCCCCGACCTCTAGCGGTTGATGTAGGGGGCACGGGTACCTGATCGTCCCGAGTAGCACGTGTCCTCACCATCTGTGAGAGAATAGAAAATGGAGGTTTAGAATTGATGTCAAACAATATTGCACGACAAGGAATTCAACGAAGTGAAGATTTTTCCTAATTAGTTACATAGCCTCTCGTAGATAAGTACAGACGTCTCCGTACCGATCAGAGAGACTCTAATAAACCGGCATATGTTCCATGACTCCTATGAACCTAGAGCTCTAATACCAACTTGTCACGACCCTAGTTTGCCCTCCGTGAACATGTCGTGATGGCACCTAGTCCCTATGACTAGGTAAGCCTAACAATGCAGAATAACAGCATAATTGCGAAAATAAGTAAGTAAAGGAAAGCTAAACAATCTAAATGGAAGACAATATATAAAAGCCACTTGGAATATACAACCCAAAATAATACGGAAGTCTACAACATCACCCCAAAACCTGGAAACTCACGGGAACAACAGGCTAACAGAATATAATACACTACTCTAACTCTAGAATAAATATACAACTGAAAGGAGGGATAAACTTTTCACAAAAGCTGGAATAAGATAGAGACTCCTGGTCTGAGGACGCGGCAGATATACCTCGAAGTCTCTGCTGTATCTCTCAACCTCGGGGATAGTGCGCCTGAGTTGAGGTACCTGGATCTGCACATGAAAAACACGCGCAGGTAAGGGCTTGAGTGCACCACAGCGGTACTCAGTAAGTGCCAAGCCTAACCTCGGTCGGGTAGTGACGAGGAAGGTCAGGGCCCTACTGAGGTCAAACAATATAATAGGATTTTTACAGTGTGAAAACATGCGGTAATAATGAGTACAACAATGAAATAAGACAGGTCAAATAAGGCAATAACAAAAAACACAAGAACAGAGTAAACACAGAATATGTACAACATAATGACAATAGTAACAACGAGGATCTCCCAGGATACCGTCCTGTAGTCCGTTTCATGTATATCCGAAGGATTTTCTGGGATACCGTCCCGTAGTCCATCATAAGTATATCCGAAGGATCTTCCGGGATACCGTCCCGTAGTCCATTATATGTATATCCGAAGGATCTCCCGAGATACCGTCCCGTAGTCCATCATACGTATATCCGAAGGACCACCCGGGATACCGTCCCATAGTCCATCATATGTATATCCGAAGGATCTCCCGGGATACCGTCCCATAGTACATCATATGTATATCCGAAGGATCTTCCGGTATACCGTCCCGTAGTCCATCATATGTATATCCGAAGGATCTTCTGGGATACCGTCCCGTAGTCCATCATATGTATATCCGAAGGATATCCCGAGATACCGTCCTGTAATCCATCATATGTATATCCAAAGGATCTTTCGGGATACCGTCCCGTAGTCCATCATATGTATATCCGAAGGATCTCCCGGGATACCGTCCCATAGTCCAACTATCAAAGTGCAGGGGGATCTCCGGGGATACCATCCCGTAGTCCCAAAGTAAATAAGCAGGGGGATCTCCGGGGATACCGTCCCATAGTCCCAAAGTAAATATGCAGGGGATCTCCCGGGATACCGTCCCGTAGTCCCAAAGTAAATATGCAGGGGGATCTCCCGGGATACCGTCCCGTAGTCCCAAAGTAAATATGCAGGCACAACAAGAAGGCATCCAATTTTAGAGTGCAAAAAGACAAGGCAACAAGTAATTCTATCCTAACACGCTTCACGTAGTACAATCGAAGCAATTTAAGCAAATAGGCAATTTTGGGCCACTAGGCATGATTTTCTAAGCTAACATAGACTATGGTCGTAATTAAAATAAAACAGGTAAGAAAGAAGTTCGGTCTAAATATTTAAAGTAAAACCGGAATTTTCAACAATTAGCACAAGTACGCGCTCGTCACCTCACGTACAAGGCATTCAACTACCAAATATTACAACCTAAGAGAAAGGTCCCCCACACAAAGTTTGACAAGCCACTTACCTCGAACCGGCTCAATATCAACCTGAAACCACCCGTTTGCCACGAGTATCCGACTCCAAATGGCCCAAATCTATAAAATTCAATTACATATCGTAATTAACATCTCATGCAACTGATCATACTGTTTAATTCAAGCTAAAACATGAAATTATGATAATGACCAAAATGCCCCTCGGGCCCACGTCTCTGAATCGGGTAAAAGTTTTTTTTTTCGGACATCCATTCACTCACGAACTTATTTAACCAGAAACAATCTAAATCCGATGCCAAAAACCCCACAATTTCCTGAAATTTCGGATTGGGAACATCTCATCCCTTTCCCATGGTTTTCCCCACTTTTGATAATTAAACAAAAGAAAACATCGGGAAATAATGGTCTAAAAATGGATTAGGATTAGAAAACGTTACCTATGATCTTTCTCTTCAAAACTCACTGAAACTCGCCACTTTTTGAGCTCTTACCCGATTTTTAAAATAATGAGATGAACTCTCGGATTTTTGGAATAAAACACATAGGTAATCCTCACCTGCGGACTCGATCACCGCACCTGTGGAAGAAGCATCGCAGCTGCGAAATTCACTAAGGATGCACTGGGGCCGCACCTGCGGTCATTTGGTCGCGCCTGCGGAACCCAAGTGGCACCTCCGACCACTGGCCCAAAACTCCTCTATCGCACCTGCGGTCAAGGCCACTGCGCCTGCGAGGCCGCACCTGCGGAAAAACCTTCGCAGGTGCGAAGACACCAGAAGGTGTCTGGTTCAGCAGCAGCAAACTTCCCATATTCCAACTGTTAAGCATCCAAAACAACCCCGAGGCCTCCGGGACCTCAACCAAAACCACCAACCAACCCTAGCACCTCATTTGAACTAGGTCGAGCCTTAAAAACATGTCTCTTAACATCAAAAACATCGATTATGCATAGGTTGAATCCTAGAAACTTAATAAAATTCCGAATTCACATCCGATGCCGAAACACGTCTGAACTTATACGCATGACCTCAAATTTTGCACACACATCCCAAATGACATGATGGAACTACTGCAACTTCCAGACTTCTATTCCGACCCTCGGATCAAAATTTACTATCAAACCGGAAACTCCAAAAATTCAAACTTCGGCATTTCAAGCCTAAATGAGCTACGGACTTCCAAAATTCATTCCGAACACGCTCCCAACCCCGAAATCACCTAACGGAGCTAACAAAACCATCAGATTTCCATTCCGAGGCTGTCTTCACACTGCTCCGACTACGTGCAACTTTCCAATACTTAAGCTCTCATTTAGGGACTAAATATCCCAAAACTCTCCAAGACTTAAAACCGAACGTCCCGGCAATTCAATTAAGCAGAAATATACTTCGGGAAAACAGTTAACAGGGGATCAGGGCGTTAATTCTTAAGACGACCGACCGGGTCGTCACACCCTGTTGATTGTTACGACCCAAAATCTACTAAGGTCGTGATGGCGCCGGACACCACCGTCAGGCAAGTCAATCATTAATTAGTTGGAAGTAAATTCCTGTTTTACCATTTATGAAAATTCTTACCTTTCACTTTATTACATAATAACTAAATAAAATCTGTTAAGCAAATACAATGGTTTAAACATTCCATTTTAGCAAAATATATCCTAACACATCCCAAGATCCGGTGTCACAAGTACATGAGCAAATTCTAAAAATTTCACAAATACTACAAGCTTGTCCGAAATACAAATTGGACAAGGAATATAAACTAGAAATAAATACAATATGAGGGAGACTCTGTCAGCTATGGATCGCCTCCGGATGATGCAGCTTGCCTAAGTCTCCAATCAGCCACGTCACTATAGAAGTACCTGTGCAATAAAAATGCACAACAAGTGTAGCATGAGTACAAAAATAACGTGTACTCAGTAAGCGACCTAACCTCAGAGAGGTAGTGACGAGAGGTCGAATTAGACACTCACTAAGGTCCAACGAATTAATTTAACAGAATATGATGAACACGGTAGGCATGTAAAGGTAGTAAAGCATCAAATATATAAGGCACTGAAATCCAAGTAAACAGTGGAAGTAAATAAACAGCTACTACTTCCTCATTATCCCCCAAATATCTTAAACAAACAATTTCTTCTTTGTTTTCTCCGAAATATCTTAAATAAACAATTACTTCTTTATTTGCCCAAATATTTAACCACTTCAAAATCCATGAAAACATTTAATAATTTAGCATACGCGTACGGGATAAGGACAACCATCCTGAACCATAAAAATAATCATGTTTGTGCACTGCCAAGGGTCGAACGGCCCGAACCATAAGTTCACCTTTGCCATAAAATAATCATATCTATGCACTGCCGAGGGTCGAACGACCTGTACCATAAGTGAATTTTTCAATCTGTCGTGGCGTACGACCCGCTCCCATGAAAGTGGGGGAAATAACACTCCGCTTGCGGAATGTAAATTGCGAAGCAGTCACATGCAGTCATGCACAATCAACAATCCACCCCGACTACGTCGGGAAAACGAACACTCAAGTAAATGGCAGATTTCTCTTTTAAAACCACAAAATAGTATTTAAATCCTTTCTCCAAGTTTTTATAATGTTTAATAATAGAAACTTATCCGTAATACAATTGCCCACGAAGGAAATCAATTCTATTTCTAGATGATTAAGAAAATGAACTCTAGTTTTCTTTAGATATTCAATTACGATTTCGATTATATTAGCAGTCTAATATTACAAGCAAGATCATAGGTACAAAATGTAAGGCATGCTAGTGGGTCCTAGGCTACCCGTACATGGCATAATAGTATCTACACACGGACTCCCGTCACCTCGTGCATACGTAGCCCCCGCAGATCGTAGCACATACTTAATTAGTTCACCTAGGGGGGTAATTCCCCCTCACAAAGTTATAAAGGACACTTACCTCCCTCCGAAATTCCATGACCGGCTTCCAAGACCTCTCGACGACTCCAATGGATGCACAATGCCCCAAAACTATCCAAACAACGACACACCAATGAAAATATACTCTAATATTTGCAACAATTCCAAATTCTATAATTTCCCAACCCTGCTCAGCGAATTGACCAAAGTGCCCTCAGGCCCACGTGCCCGGAATCCGAAATTTCTCGAAGATATACTCTACCTATAGCGTTACTAGTTCAAATATACAATTTACTCTAAATTTCATGATCAAATTCGTGGTTTTCATCAAGATTTCCCAATTTTCCTACAATTTCTCATGTATAATTCCATGCATATAATCTTGTATTTAACTTTAAAAATGGGAGGAATTACTTACCTAACATTTCATGAAGAAAATCCTCCTTTGAAGCCTCCCAAAATTGCCCATGCCAAGATGAAATAGTGAGGAAATAACAAATAATCACAGTTTTAAAACATTCTGCCCAGGCTATTTCTCGCACCTACGACCCAGCTCTCACACCTGCGACCAAACTTCCGCACCTGCGGCGTTCCTCAGCTCAAACCAAACTTCGCACATGCGCTCATTGTCCACATCTACGGCTTTGCAGGTGCGGAAACTCCCTCACACCTGCGCTCCCTGCCAAACCAGCAAATTTTTGCACCTGCGGCACCAAAGCCGCACCAAATCCCAACCCTCGCAGGTGCAGTCACACCAGATGACATCAACCTCAGCCTTCTTCAAACTCCAAACTTGGTCCGTTAACCACCCGGAATCCACCCGAGGCCCCCGGGACCCCTGTCCAATTACACCAACCTATTCCAAAACATAGTGCGGACTGGCTCGAGGCCTCAGATCACATCAAACAACGCTGAAATCACGAATCGCTCTACAATTCAAACCTTAAGAACTTGAAATTTCAAACTTCCACATTCGATGCCGAAACCCATCAAATCACGTCCGGTTAACCTCAAATTTTGCACACAATCCATATTCGAAATTACAGACCTGCTCCAACTTTCGGAATTGCATTCCGACCCTAATATTAAAATTTCCACTTCCGGTCGGATTTCTCAAAAACCTTTAAATTTCTATCTTTAGCCAAATGACTTCAAAATAACCTACGGACATCTGAATTCACTTCCGATCGCGCTTCCAACTCCAGAATTACCATATGGAGCTATTCCTAGGCTCAGATTCCCAAACGGACACAAATATCATTGAAATGCGCTTCAAGCCAAACTTAGGAAATTTTCTTCAAAAAATGCTGACTTCCACAATATACGCCGAAACGCTCCCGGGTTATCCAATACCCGATCCGGACATACGCCCAAGTCCGACATCATCATACGAACCTACATGAACCTTCAAATCCTAATTCGGAGGTCGTTTACTCAAAATTCTAATCTTGGTCAATTTCTCCAACTTAAGGCTTCTAAAATGAGAATTTTCTTTCCAATCCCACTCTAAACTTTCCGAAATTTAATTCCGACCACACCTACAAGTCATTATACCTAAAATAGAGCTGCTCACGACTTCAAACCGCTGAACGACGCGCTAGAGCTCAAAACGACCGGTCAGGTCGTTATATTCTCCCCCACTTAAATAGACGTTCCTCCTCGAACGTGCCAAGAACTGCTCTGGAGTTATCTGAAATCACTGCTTAACACCTCGAGCACCTTCCCGTGCTACCACAACCCAGCAGAGTACATTAGCTTGATCAAATCTGAAGAGTTCTTATTTTATCCATATAATAGGCTCAAAATCCAGTTCCAACACCTGAAATTCCTCTGCCAGGCCTATTTCCGATATATACGAACGCCATATCAACTACCAAATGACATACCAGAACATGACTGCATACCCTTGCTGAATTAGCACCATGCACCACATAATTCATCACCTGACCACAACGACACTCCCTGAACCTTAATAGCCAAAATTCCATGAATCCGATGCTCCCAAGGAACCTTATGACATATACATACATCCTGCTATAATGCTGGCGATACCATTACAACGGAGGAGACGGGTAGAAATTCATAACCAACTGCAAAGTTAACAAATCATTGAATATCTCATCTTGACTAGAATCATCACCTCATTATGAATCGAATAATGGTATTTGTTCTTTAACATATTTCACATGATCGTATCGCACTTGATCCCTGATCCAATAATATCGTATCACCCAGTATGAACTGCTCAGACAACACATCCCCCCAAATATGACCAATGGTCTCATATGACACCACAACGCGCCAACATGCCATAACTCAAACATGATACATAGAGAAATGACTCAGGATAAGACTACTCAACTCACGCAACTTATTATGAACTCTTCTCAGAAAATAGAGAGTAAAACACAAGAAAAATAAATATAGGAACCTTACTCATCATCACACTGTTGCGGCGTGCAACCCGATCCAAATAACATACCCGTGACGGCGTGCCATCCGATCCCAATAACATACCCGTGGCGGTGTGCCACCTGACCCCATCATAAAATTCACATAAGGAAATATACACGGAGCTGAATTGCTCACTATTACAAATTACTAAATATCGATCATAAGCACGCTAAATGCATAATACCATCCTGGGGAGACTGGTAAAGCCATATTCTTACAAAACTCAAGCACAACTGAGGTGCGATATATATATATATATATATATATATATATATATATCACTCTGGATCCCAAGAGCTGTCCTACACACATAACATCACCACTACGCGGGACCTCAATTCATTAAGATTTTATCAGACCGTTTCACCACTCACACGACAAAATCATAATATTACCTGAATTTGAAATGAACATATCTGCCTCACATGAAGCCCATAATCATATTTAAATACATCCACAAACATCGAGTCTACCTTGCTCGCACCAAACTAGGCTAATAGCCTTACCTGGGTCCATATTAACCCCCTTCCTCTCATAATACGCAAGAACAACCATCATAGCCGAGAAAACATCCCACAATCCACAACCAACTGGACCGAACGCCTTCCTGGCATAAATTTTCAAACAAGCAATATTGCACTTCCTTATACTTGGTCCAAATCTTCAATCTATTAAGTGACTACATGTCACACTTATAAAATCTTCTCATGGTTACGCTCCCACAACCTTCCACACCAGGTAACAAGTCTGCACACCCGCATCATCGACCACACTAATACTGCAAACACATCAAGAACCCATGACCAGGGTACAAAGCTCCTTTCACCGAATATCGATCTCAGGTGACATTGAAGATAACACCAGCTTACTCTAGACTCTCAAATAACTTTTTCTTGCTCATCCGATCTCATGACATCCTTGCTAACACCGGACCGCAATCTCGATTCTTACTCCCAGTTACATACTGCTTACCGCGCCTAACATGCCAATATGAGATAACGCAAGAATTCCATCATAACTTCTGAACCACTAATAGGGTGAACACTGCATCATATAGAAACCTTTTTACTTACATCAATTCAAGAGAACAACCACAACACACGAGTAAAGTCCCACAATCACCCAACATGCAAATCCTTAAGTAGTAGTCTATACCACCATAACCCTTCCGATATCCGCCTACTCCTGATAGGCCATAACTCTTGAATGCTCCCACATGAAATCTATTACGACGGCCGACAAGCCCTCTACACACCGACACAAACCACATGCATAACTTAATCGCATCGAAGGAACTGATCACTGCCGTAAATGTGCCATTTCAACCATGGTTAATCAATCTATCTTCTTTTAATCATCTTCAATTGCCTTAGGAATGATAGTAACTTCCTCCAACTCGTAGCAAACTCAACCCTCACTCATCCCGAGTGACCTTGATTCATGAGACCATGCTGTCTCAGTCTCACAAACCGTCTCATACCCCCTGATAATCTTTCTACAACCCGGAGTTTATTTCTCTCACTCCTCCAATACTATCCTGCTTGCTGAATATAACATATAACCCCCCAACCATCTTCCTTTTTCTCAGAAATTACTCTGCAAAAGCTCGATTCTCGATCATACTGCTGCCTGCAGCCCTTAAACGCCACATTCTTAACTTTTGAATTCACTACTACCGCTATTAAGAGTCACCCACTCTGACTGGCCCCGAATACAATCACCCCAAAGATCTTCTAGCAGACGAACACCCTTTTAATGAAGTACGTGATTGAGTCACTACCCTTACAATTCGTCTATGCATTAAGCAAAATTCTGAATCTTCCAAAGCCTAACCCTAGGGCCAGCTTTGCATACATTCATCAAATCCCATGCACAATTACCATTCTACTCTTTTCCCTTAGCTGTACTAACTTTCCAATATGCCGACAATCTGCAACCCCATGAGAACACAATACTACAGCCCAACTGCAGGTGGTGGGACTCCCCCACTTAGCCCGAAGATACTCCTGGCACTACTCTAGCCCTTGCTGAGATCCTTTCTCTTTTGTTAACATGAATCTTGCTCAGCCGATCCGTCCAATTCTTACAAATCCTCTTGCTAGCACTCCCTAATTACTCAAATTATCTAGCATCATTCACACATCCTGCCTCTTCCCACCAACCACTAGAATCCCTCTCGGAAACTTGCCAACCATGCAACCGCTAACCTATTCACCGGAGATAACCCACCTATGTAATNGTCATCCTTTATCCATCACAATTACACCCTCATTCTACTACCAAGGCATCATTCCATTTCTTCCAAATGCCATTAGTCTTAGACTCCCTTGAGTTCATTCAAACTCAACCATGGTTAATCAATCTATCTTCTTTTAATCATCTTCAATTGCCTTAGGAATGATAGTAACTTCCTCCAACTCGTAGCAAACTCAACCCTCACTCATCCCGAGTGACCTTGATTCATGAGACCATGCTGTCTCAGTCTCACAAACCGTCTCATACCCCCTGATAATCTTTCTACAACCCGGAGTTTATTTCTCTCACTCCTCCAATACTATCCTGCTTGCTGAATATAACATATAACCCCCCAACCATCTTCCTTTTTCTCAGAAATTACTCTGCAAAAGCTCGATTCTCGATCATACTGCTGCCTGCAGCCCTTAAACGCCACATTCTTAACTTTTGAATTCACTACTACCGCTATTAAGAGTCACCCACTCTGACTGGCCCCGAATACAATCACCCCAAAGATCTTCTAGCAGACGAACACCCTTTTAATGAAGTACGTGATTGAGTCACTACCCTTACAATTCGTCTATGCATTAAGCAAAATTCTGAATCTTCCAAAGCCTAACCCTAGGGCCAGCTTTGCATACATTCATCAAATCCCATGCACAATTACCATTCTACTCTTTTCCCTTAGCTGTACTAACTTTCCAATATGCCGACAATCTGCAACCCCATGAGAACACAATACTACAGCCCAACTGCAGGTGGTGGGACTCCCCCACTTAGCCCGAAGATACTCCTGGCACTACTCTAGCCCTTGCTGAGATCCTTTCTCTTTTGTTAACATGAATCTTGCTCAGCCGATCCGTCCAATTCTTACAAATCCTCTTGCTAGCACTCCCTAATTACTCAAATTATCTAGCATCATTCACACATCCTGCCTCTTCCCACCAACCACTAGAATCCCTCTCGGAAACTTGCCAACCATGCAACCGCTAACCTATTCACCGGAGATAACCCACCTATGTAATTCACCAACTGACACCTTCTAACGACATTGTACTGCACTATCTCTACGACATCAATACTCCACCATAAGCCCGTTCTCATTCACCAACCTTACCAGTCCTCCCGCTCCCCATGGACATCTACTAAATGTGCTACAATACCTTCTAATTCACCACTATGCTGTCGCTCCCCCACTTTGTGACTGCTCGACTTCCGCTTCTTACACCTGGCCTCCTAGAAATGGAACCACCGCCTAGCCTCAATTCAATATCATTCTCTGCCAACCGCATTCTTCAACACTCCTTCACCATAATCTGGCCCCATGTACCCGAAGAAACCATGGCACTGACAAACTTAACACATTCCATTCGATCAAGGACGACGATAACACGTCACTGGTGAATACTCCACCTTACTTGAAAACACCAAGTCTTACTACTTTATCAATCCAAAACCTGGTCATCTATAGATCAATTTCCTTCCTTCCGCCGGAATCTAAATACTGAAATCTCAAAATCACACTCTGAGAAGACCTCCCTTCAAGTCATTCATCACCCCCAACATATGGGATATCATTCTATCATCATATCGACATCGCGCGATAACCTACATCATCACCACCTGAGCATAGCCTCGCAGGCTCTTAGCAACACAACTACTGAGCTGAAACAACATATTATCCTTCTGCAACGCAACAACAACAGCCCCCACAAACTACACATGGGAAACATCTCGCACCACATTCTTAGCACCATTTAAATTCCTAATTCATAGCAAGTGCTCCGCGACGCGTAATATTGAGTAGGAATAAGCATAGGCATGAGCCTCAAAGGAATCGAATCGCACGATGAGAAATCAAGAAGGGAAGTACTCCTAGCAGCCCTGTAGCCTCTCGAAGATAAGTACATACGTCTCCGTACCGATCCGCAAGACTCTACTAGACTTGCTCATGACTCGTGAGACCTAAGGGAACCTAGTGCTCTGATACCATGTTGTCACGACCTGAAATCTACTAAGGTCGTGATGGCGCCGGACACTACCGTCAGGCAAGCCAATTATTAATTAGTTGAAATAAATTCCTATTTTAGCACTTATTCATTACCTTTCACTTTATTAAATAATAACTAAATAAAATTTGTTAAGTAAATACAATGGTTTAAACATTCCATTTTAGCAAAATATATCCTAACACATCCCAGAATCCGGTGTCACAAGTACATGAGCAAATTCTAAAAATTTCACAAATACTACAAGCTTGTCCAAAATACAAATTGGACAAGGAATTTAAATTGCAAAATAAATACAATATGAGGGAGACTCTGTCAGCTGCGGATCGCCTCCGGATGATGCAGCACGCCTAAGTCTCCAACCAGCCACGTCGCTATGGAAGTACCTGTGCAATAAAAATGCACAGCAAGTGTAGCATGAGTACGAAAATAACGTGTACTCAGTAAGTCGCCCGCCTAACCTCATAGAGGTAGTGACGCGAGGTCAAATTAGACACTCACTAAGGTCCAACGAATTAATTAACAAAATATGATGAACACGGAAGGCATGTAAAGGTAGTAAAGCAGCAAATATATAAGGCACTGAAATCCAAGTAAATACTGGAAGTAAATAAACAGTTACTACTTCCTCATTTTCCCCCAAATATCTTAAACAAACAATTTTTTCTTTGTTTTCCCCCAAATATCTTAAATAACCAATTACTTCTTTATTTTCCCCCAAATATTTTATCACTTCAAAATCCATGAAAACATTTAAAAATTTAGCATGCGCATACGGGATAAGGACAACCATCCTGAACCATAAAAATAATCATGTATGTGCACTGGCGAGGGTCGAACGGCACGAACCATAAGTGCAACTTTGCCATAAAATAATCATATCTATGCACTGCCGAGGGTCGAACGGCCCGTACCATAAGTGCATTTTCAATCCACCGTGGCATACGGCCCGCTCCCATGAGAGTGGGGGAAATAACACTCGGCTCACGGAATGTAAATTACGAAGCGGTCACATGCAGTCATGCACAATCAACAGTGCACTCCGACTATGTCGGGCAAACAAATACTCAAGTAAATGACAGATTTCACTTTTAAAACCACAAAATAGTATTTAAATACTTTCTCGAAATTCATTAGCTAAGTTTTTATAATGTTTAATAATATAACCTTATCTGGAATACAATTGCCCACGAAGAAAATCAATTCTATTTCTAGATGATTAAGAAAATGAACTCTAGTCTTCTTTAGATATTCAATTACGATTTCGATTATATTAGCAGTCTAATATTACAGGCAAGATCATAGGTAAAACAGGTAAGGCATGCTAGTGGGTCCTAGGCTACCCGGACATGGCATAATAGTAGCTAAGCACGGACTCCCGTCACCTCGTCCGTACGTAGCCCCCGCAGATAGTAGCATATATTTAATTAGTTCACCTAGGGGGACAATTCCCCTCACAAAGTTAGAAAGAAGACTTACCTTGCTCCAAAATTCCATAACCCGCTTCCAAGCCCTCCCGACGACTCCAATGGATGCACAATGCATAATTTATTTTGGGACTACATACGTATTGCAGGAGATCCCCCTGTGCTGCATAATAAATTTAGAACTACCGGACGAGATTCCGGTAGATAAATTCGGAGCTATTAATCTTCTATGCTTAGGTGTCACAGGGTGACCTATACTCGAAGGATATTTACTTGAAAAATATATATTAAAAAGCACTTACCTTGAAGAAACTATGTTTGAAAGACATTTGTTTGAAAAGTATATTTGAAAAACATTTATCTTGAAAGAACTATGTTTGGGGGATATTATTTGAAAAGTTTATATTCGAAGGAAGTATATTTCAAAAGAATTTCCTATTGGAAAGGATTATATTTTAAAGATTCAAATATAAAAATCTACGGGTGAAAGTTTACACTTGAAGAATTTGACTAATTCAGTGGGGTTGTTGGTTAATGCCTGATGTGGAAATTATTCCAGTGCTGAGTTACTACTTTCCCTTACTGTATTGTGACTTCGGATTTAGGTTATGTTCCCGTCCATCCGTTTGTGTCTTATTATGGTTTCTGTTACTATTGTTGTTTTTCCTTCCTTATTGTAGTTGTTATGTTGTTAGCAATATCGTGTAGTAATTAGATAGATGTCATTTTCTGTCATTCCTATAATTATGTTTGTTCAGCTTATTAGACCAGTGGGCGTCTTGACTAGTCCTCGTCACTACTTCATCGAG
The DNA here is from genome assembly GCA_005239525.1 of Nicotiana knightiana. Lineage (NCBI taxonomy): Eukaryota > Viridiplantae > Streptophyta > Magnoliopsida > Solanales > Solanaceae > Nicotiana > Nicotiana knightiana. The sequence continues at coordinate 17,659 of ML397241.1, read as the reverse complement.
GTTAGTTTTGATACTTACTAGGCACCGCTGTGGTGTGCTCATACTACACTTCTGCACATTTTTGTGCAGATCCAGGTATTGATAGTTAGTATCTGTGCGGATCATTGCTGAGAAGACTTAAAGTAAACCTGTTGCTGCATTCACAGGCGTTAGAGTCACCTTCTTACTTGTATTCAACTGTTTTACTCATTTCCAAACAGTTGTATTTGGAAGTTGTAGTTAACTCTATAGAGCTTATGACTTGTACTACCAGCGTCACGACCCAAAATCCATCTAAAGGTCGTGATGGTGCCGGACACCACTGTCAGGCAAACCAACATAAAATAGTTAATTAAATTCTCATTTTTAATATTTTTGAAATCATTTATTTTCATTTCATTAAATAGCAAATAATGAATTTCCACCGAGTAACGAGATGTCTTTAACAAATTCAAATAATGAATAAATCCCATAGTCATCCCAGAACCCGGTGTCACAAGTGCATGAGCAATTTCTAGGAATTTTAAATGCAATACAATAACTGTTCAGAATAAAAACTAGACAAAAGAGAAAATACAATACGTCTGAAGGAGACTCTACTGGCTGCGGATCGTCTCATAAGATGCAGCTCACTTAAATCCCGTACCAACCATGCTGCTGCGCCCACGAGGCCACTATCCATACATGTACATAAAAAATGTACAGCAAGTGTAGTATGAGTACGAAAACAACGCGTACCCAGTAAGTATCCCGTCTAACCTCGAAGAAGTAGTGACGAGGGGTCGACTCCGACACTTACTATTGGTCCAATAATATCAGGTACGGTGAAGAAGTGAATAAATATGAAATAGAGTAAATATATAACCAACAAGTATAAATTACGTGGTACAATTCCCTTCTTTACCATTTACTCAGCTCTCAACTAAAAAGTTCCCTCCATAGCCGGAGCATATACTTAGATACAGTAGATTTCATCAAGTGGTTGTCATAATTCAAATAAGGGGGAGACCCTCAGATACACTGGCTTATAGCCAAATATTACGCATTATTCCATGAGGATGATATATATATAGGAAATGCTTAGGCGTACGACCTGATCCAACATAAAAGTAAATTGTGCACTGTCGAAGGGTCGAACAGCGCGAACCATAGATGTATCTATTAACCTGCCGAAGCAAACGGCCCGCTCCCATGAGAGTGTGGTACAAAAATCCTGCTGAGGCGAACAACCTGATCCCATAAGAGTAATAGAAGGAAAATACCCTACTCGTGAAACATATATGCGACGCGGTTACACATAGATTTCTTAAGCTATTATAATATTCCTCAATTCCTGTCGAAATTATGGAGTTCGAATGAAACCTTTGAAATCTTAAATTCTTAAATTTCAACTCCTCCCAAAACATTTAATAAGTGAACTCAATATCGTTCCCTCTCAAGGCAAATAATAAACATAAATCAATTACAATATCAACAAGGCATGATGTAAGCCTAAAACTACCCGGACATATGCATATCTAGTAGCTACATACGGACTCTCGTCACCTCGTGCGTACGTAGCCCCCCACAAATAGTAGAACATAAATTTATTATTTCACCTATAGGGAAAATTCCCTCTTATAAAGTTAGAAAGGAGACTTACCTCGCTCTGAAGTTTCATAACCGGCTTCCAAGCCCTTACGACGATTCAAACTGATGCACAACGATCCAAAACTAGCCAATAATTATGCAAACCCATTAATATACGCTCGAATACTCATTATGATCCAATTCCTAACACCGATCAAAAAGTCGATAAAATTCACCATCAGGCCCACGTGCCCTGATTCCGAAATTTCTCAAAGATCAATATTACCCATAACTTTACGAACCCAAATATATAATTTACTCTCAATTTGACGCCCAAAATCATTGTCAATATCCAAGAATATAAATTTCTAGGTTTTCTAAAACCCCAAGTTTTCACTAATTTTCCATGTTCAAATCCATAAACATGTTATTAACCCAAAACTAGCATAAACCACTTACCTTAAGGTTGGTGGTGAAAATGGCACTCCGAAGTTGCTCCAAAATCGGCTCCCATGAAAGAAATGGGGTAAAAATAAGCCAAACCCTGATTTTTAAGAACCTCACTGCCTCCAGCCTTTTCGCACCTGCGGTCACTTGACCTTTTCTGCGGTTCCACAGGTGCAGCCTCAACTACCGCTTCTACGGTTGTCCACAAGACCCCTCGCTCCTCTTCTGCGCCTCCTCTTCCGCAGGTGCGGTCCCGCTTCTACAGCAAGATAACCGCATCTGCGGTTGTGACGACCCAAAGGATCATCACCTATGTTATTACCCACCCCGTACTCCCGAGGCCTGGAAAATCTCATTTTTATTTGCCTCGATTCACGTGCACAGTCCGGCGCGTAGCCGGACAACTCAAATATGAAATTTCTGTGAAAACAAAATGCCATGATTTGATATTAGAATAAATAAATTTGACTTCGGTCAACATTTTGGGTAAATGGACCCGGAACCATAATTTGACAGCCCCGGAGGGTCCGTAGGAAAATATGGGACTTGGTCGTATGCCCGGAATTGAATTCTGAGGTCCCAAGCCCGAGAAATGGATTTTTGAGTGAAATTGTTTTCTGAAAATAATTAAGGAAATTGAAAATGGAATCTGATTAGAAAGTAGTGGTATCAGGCCCGTATTTTGGTTCCGGCGCCCGGTACAGGTCTTACATATGTTTTTGGCACTTACTGTAAAGTTTGGTTGAAATCGGATTTTGTTTGGCTTGTTTCGGACTTAAAATGGGAAATTTGATGTTTTGTGAAATTTGATAGAATTCATGGATTACCTAATTCTATGTGTATGATGTTCTTTTGGCGATTTGATCACACGGGTAAGTTCGTAGGATGTTATGTGAGTAATCCGTAAAATTTGGTGTCGTTCCGAGATGTATAAGTCAGTTCGGCACGTTGTTAGCGAGATTAGAACTCTTAACCCCGTTGTTGGGCGCCTAACCCCGTTGTTGGGCGCCATCACGACCCGTGTGGGAAATTGGGTCGTGAAAACATGGTATCAGAGCTCTAGGTTCACGTAAGTCTGACGAGTCCCAGGCAAACCCAGTAGAGTCTTGCGGATCGGTACGGAGACGTCTGTACTTATCCTCAGGAGGCTACAGGATGTTAGGAAACCTCTGCTTGTTCTTACTCTATCGTGCAGTCTATGATTTACTAAATTCATGATTTCGATTCTCTCACAGATGGTGAGGACGCGTGCATCTCATGTGCTTGATCCGGGAGAGGGTGTCGTCCCCACCTCTCGAGGCCGTGGTAGGGGCAGGGGTAGAGCACCTGCCTGTGGTAGGGGACGAGGGTGTCCTAGAGCTATATCGGCCCCGCCACCAGAGGACCCTATATTAGAGGAGCAGGATGAGGTGCCTCCAGAAGATCCGGCGCCCGTAGACTTTATGACGGCGCCGGGTTTTTAGGCAGCCATGGGCCGTATGATGAGATTCATGGACACCATGTCCCAGGCTAGTTTATTTCCAGCAGACCCTGTCACTTCACAGGCAGGAGGGGGAGCCCAGACCTCTACTGCCCAGGCCGCAGGTCTGACAGCACCGTTACATCCCACCCCGGGTACACTGCCCGTGGATGATGCCCAGCCTGCAGCAGCAACACCAGAGCTCATACCAGTTGCGTATGTTAGACAGATGGACCCGGTTACACCCTCCAGTCTTCGGGGGTGAGCAAGGGGAGGATGACCAGGACTTCATTGATAGGTGCAGGGATAGACTGCACAACATGGGGATCCTAGCGTCCCATGGAGTGGACTTTACCACATTTCAGCTTGAGGGCAGAGCTTGCCGCTGGTGGTAGTCATATGTTCTTAGCAGATTAACGGATTCTTTTCTTGTCACTTGGAGTCAGTTCACCCAGCTATTCTTGGATATATACATTCCACCGTCCGAGAGGGAGGAGCTTTTTAGTTCGAGAGGTTAGAGCAGGGACAGATGTCTGTGACAGATTATGAGGTGAGGTTTATCTCGCCATGCTCTCATGATATTGCCCACAGATGCAGAGAGGGTTTGACGTTTTGTGGCAGGCTTACATCTGAGTATTCGGACCTCCATGGCAAGAGAGGTAGAGATGGGTACCCCATATCAGCTCGTAGTCGAGATAGCTCAACGTATCGAGGGTTACCGTGTGAGGAGAAGGGAGCAGGGTCAGCCAGGTCAGCAGGGTCAGCAGGGCAAGAGGGCCAGATTTATAGGTAACTTCAGAGGCGCTCCAGCCAGGGGTAGGGGTCAGTTCGGAGGTAGTCAGTTCAGCAGGCCTTCCTATTCAACACATTCACTACCTCTTGGGGTTGTTCCAGTCAGGCCCTAGTTTAGTGTTATGACAGAGCGTTCTTATCATCCTCAGGCTAGTCAGAGTGCACCCAACAGTTTCTCCAGCTGTCAAGGATCCTCCGGTTCCTATTTTAGTGCCATGCCAGATTATTCCTGTCGTCCCCCAGCCATTCAGGATTCTTCTTCTTCAGGGTAGCAAACTATGGCACGTAGAGGTTGTTTTGAGTGTGGGGAGCTGGACCATATGATCAGGCAGTGTCCTAGATATCGGGGCAAGGCCGTACAACATAGCCACCAGCCTAGGCCTTCAGCACCAGCAGCACGACCACCTAGGGGTGGGGGGCAGGTTGGCAGGGGCCGTCCTAGAGGGGAGGCCAGTCAGGAGGGGGTCGTTCAGCTCCACCATGTCCTGGGGGAGCTCATTCATCAGGTGCTTCAGCCAGATTTTATGCTATTCCAGCCAGGGCAGACACAGTGGCATCAGGCGCTGTGATTACAGGTATTATTTCGGTCTGTGGCAGAGAGGTGGCAGTGCTATTTGATCCAGGGTCTACATATTCATATGTTTCAGCATCATTTGCCCATTCTTGAGATGTTATTAGTGAGTCTTTGGGTTCTCCCTTGTATGTATCCACTCCTGTGGGCGACCCTGTAGTGGTAGACCGGGTCTACAGGTCCTGTGTGATTACCTTCTGTGGGTTTTGACACTAGAGCCAACCTGTTGTTGCTGGATATGGTCAATTTTGAGGTTATTTTGGGCATGGATTGGGTATCTCCTTATCATGCCGTGCTCGATTTCCATGCCAAGACAGTTACTTTGGCCATGCCTGAGTCTCCTAGGTTGGAATGGATGGGTTCGTCAGTTAGCGCATCTAGCCGGGTTATTTCGTTCTTGAAGGCTCGACATATGGTCGAGAAGGGTTGAGTAGCCTATTTGGCTTATGTGCGGGACACCATCGCCGAGTCTCCGACGATTTATTCAGTGCTTGTTGTTCAGGAATTTCCAGATGTGTTTCCTTCAGACCTTCCAGGCATGCCTCCAGATCGAGATATAGATTTCTGCATTGATTTGGCTCCAGATACTCAGCCTATTTCTATCCCTCCTTATCGTATGGATCCTAAGGAGCTAAAAGATTTGAAGGAGCAGCTTGAGGAATTTTTGGCCAAAGGATTTATCAGGCCAAGTGTGTCGCCGTGGGGTGCTCCGGTCTTATTTGTGAAGAAGAAGGATGGGTCTATACGGATGTGTATTGACTACCGCCAGTTGAACAAGGTTACCATTAAGAACAAGTATCCTTTGCCTCGCATGGATGATTTGTTTGACCAGTTGTAGGGTGCTCGTGTGTTTTCTAAGATTGACTTGAGGTCAGGTTATCATCAGTTGAAGATTCAGGCTTCAGATGTTCCGAAGACCACTTTTCGTACGAGATATGGCCATTATGAGTTCATGGTGATGTCCTTTGGTTTGACTAACGCCCCAACAACCTTTATGGACTTGATGAATAGGGTATTCAGGCCGTATATCGATTCCTTCGTCAGTGTCTTCATTGATGACATTTTGATTTACTCACGTAGCTTGGGGGAGCACGAGCAGCACTTGAGAGTTGTGCTCCAGACCTTGCGAGAGCGTAAGCTTTATGCTAAATTCTCCAAGTCTGAGTTTTGGTTGGATTCTGTGGCATTTTTGGGGCATGTGGTATCCGCTGATGATATCAAGGTTGATCCACAGAAGATTGAGGCAATTCAGAGTTGGCCACGTCCTACTTTAGCTTCAGAGATCAGGAGTTTTCTAGGTTTAGTCGTCTACTACCGTTAGTTCGTGAAAGGATTCTCTTCTATTGCCGCTCCATTGACTAGATTGACTCAGAATAATGCCCCGTTTCGATGGTCCGACGATTGTGAGGCGAGCTTTCAGAAGCTCAAGTCAACATTGACCTCAGCCCCGGTACTATCATTGCCTTCTGAGTCAGGGATGTATATGGTATATTGTGATGCTTCGCATATTGGGCTAGGATGTGTGTTGATGCAGGATGTCAGGGTTATTACTTATGCTTCGTGCCAGCTGAAGATTCATGAAAAGAACTATTCTGTGCACGATTTGGAATTAGCATCGATTGTTCATGCTTTGAAGATTTGGCGGCATTACTTGTATGGTGTATCTTGTGAGGTCTACACCGACCAGTTCAACACTTATTTAAACAGAAGGATCTTAATTTGAGGCAGCGCAGATGGCTTGAGTTGTTGAAGGATTATGATATTACCATTCTTTATAACCCGGGCAAGGCTAATATGGTGGCAGATGCGTTAAGCCGGAAGACTGTGAGTATGGGTAGCTTGGCTTATATTGCTGTGGAGGAGAGACCTCTAGGCTTGGACATTCAGTCCCTAGCCAATCGCTTGGTGAGGTTAGATCTTGCAGAGCCTCGTCGAGTATTGGCACATGTGGTTGCTCAGTCTTCATTAGTGGGGGATATTAAGGCCCGATAGCTCTATGATCCGTGCTTGGTAGAGCTTCGGGAAACAGTGGTTCAGGGTAGGGCCAAGGAGGTTACTATTTGCGAGGATGGTGTTATGCGACTTCAGGGCCGCTTATGTGTTCCTAATGTTGGTGGCTTGAGGGATAGGATTCTAGAGGAGGCACATAGTTCTCAATATTCTATTCACCCTGGTGCTACGAAGATGTATCGTGATTTGAGGTAGCATTTCTGGTGGAGGCGAATGAAGAAGGACATTGTGGGGTATGTGACTAGGTGCCTCAATTGCCAGCATGTTAAGTATGAGCATCAGAGGCCAGGAGGCTTACTTCAGCAGATGCCCATTCCTGAGTGGAAATGGGAGCGCATTGCTATGGACTTCGTGGTTGGATTGCCTCGGACTTCACGGAAGGCGGACGCAGTTTGGGTCATTGTGGATAGATTGACCAAATCGGCGCATTTCATTCCAGTGACAACCACATATTCATCTGAGAGGTTGGCACAGATCTACATTTGGGAGATAGTCCGGTTGCATGGTGTGCCGGTGTCCATCATATCAGATCGAGGCCCTCAGTTCACCTCGCACTTCTAGAGAGCATTGCGTAGTGAGATGGGCACCCAGATAGACCTCAACACAACATTTCATCCCCAGACTGATGGTCAGTCAGAGCGTACAGTTCAGATATTGGAGGACATGCTCAGGGCATGTGTGATTGATTTCAGGCGTCAGTGGGACCAGTTCTTGCCTTTGGCCGAGTTTGCTTACAATAATAGTTATTAGTCCAGCATTGAGATGGTACCATTTGAGGCGTTGTATGGTCGGCGATGTCGTTCCCCTATCAGGTGGTTTGAGCCCCGCGAGGCTAAGTTATATGGCACCGACCTGGTGAGGGATGACTTGGAGAGAGTGAAGGTTATTCAGGAGAGACTCCGTACAACATAGTCCAGACAGAAGAGTTACGCGGATCAGAGGGCGCGTGATGTATCATTCATGGAGGGAGATAGAGTCCTGTTGAAGGTTTCGCCTATGAAGGGTATTATGAGGTTTGGGAAGAATGGCAAGTTGAGCCCAAGGTTTATAGGTCCATTCGAGGTATTGAGGCGAGTTGGAGAGGTTTCTAGGTCCAGTCCGGGCGCGTAGCCGGAAAGCTCAAATATGAAATTTCTGGGAAAAAATGCCATGATTTGATATTAGAATAAATAAATTTGACTTCGATCAACATTTTGGGTAAGCGGACCCGGACCAGTGATTTGACGGTCCCGGAGGGTCTATAGGAAAATTTAGGACTTGGTCGTATGCTCGGAATCGAATTCCGAGGTCCCAAGCCCGAGGAATGAATTTTTGAGTGAAATTATTTTTTGAAAATAATTAAGAAAATTGAAAATGGAATCTGATTAGAAAGTAGTGGTATCGGGCCCGTATTTTGGTTTCGGCGCCCGGTACAGGTCTTATATATGTTTTAGGCACTTTCTGTAAAGTTTGGTTGAAATCGAATTTCGTTTGGCGTGTTTCGGACTTAAAATGGAAAATTTGATGTTTTGTGAAATTTGATAGAATTCATGGATTTTTAGACCTAATTCTATGTGTATGATGTTGTTTTGGCGATTTGATCGCACGGGTAAGTTCGTAGGGTGTTGTGTGAGTAATCCGTAAAATTTGGTGTCGTTCCGAGATGTATAGGTCAGTTCGGCACGTTGTTAGCGAAGTTAGAACACTTAAATTTCCTAAGTTGGGTTCTTGAGGTTTCGGCGTGGAATATGAGTTATAGCATTGTTTTGAGTGTTTCGAAGGCTCGAGCGAGTGCGTATTATGATTTGGGACCCGTTGGTATATTTGTTCTGGAGCCCCGAGGGCTCGGGTGAGTTTTGGTTAGGCCACTGACTTCATTTCTGGCCTTGGGAATCTGCTGGTGTGCCTGTTCTGCAGGACTTCGCAATTGTGAAGAATTCCATCGCAAATGCGAAGGCAGTTCTGGGCAGGCATGTTCGCAAATGCGAACAATGCCATCGCAAATGCGAACGCAGTGCTGGGAAGGCATGTTCGCAAATGCGAACAATTCCATCGCAAATGCGAAGCCTCCCCTTCTTCCCAGTGTTCGCAAATGCGAGCTGTTCTTCGCAATTTCCAGGTCAGGGATCTTCGCAAACGCGAACCCCTGTTCGCATTTGCGAAGACAACCAGCGGCCTGCTCTATACAAAATCGAGTTTTTACTTCATAATTCATATTTTCTCAAACTCAACACTCTTAGGCGATTTTTCCAAAGAACAAGACTCTTCCAAATCAGTTGTAAGTGGGTTTTATTCATTTCTTTCAATTATTAACATCATTTAACATGTTTTCAACTTAGAAATCAAAGATTTCCATGGGTGAAATTGGGTGAATTGGGTAGTAACCTAGAACTTGTAATCACCTTAGAATTTTCTGTGAATTGGCCATGAAATGAAGTGAAAAACGTATATTTTTTACCCTTAGTCCTCGGGTAATGGATTCCTTCAAGAATTTTCGAAATCCAAATGTGTGGGTCCGGGGTCAAAATTTCAAGAATCGTCAAGAATGCGTAAATTTTGGGATTTCTTGCTAATTCTCCTTCTTTGAGCTTAGAATTGACTTAATTATATTATGATTGGCTAGTTGTGAGCCGTCAAGAGTAAATTCAGAGTTTCGGACGCATCTTTTGACCTGGTCCTTGGTCCGAGGAGTGCTTTGTCGAGGTGAGTCTCCTTTCTAACCTTGTAAGAGGAAAATGTCCCCATAGGTATTCTATGTGTTGCATGTATAGTTTTGGGGGCTACGTGCGTACCACGTGGTGAGAGGCAGCACGTATCGACTACACCTATTATGTCCGGGTAGCCTAGGACCACAGCATGCCTTGTATTTTGCTTTGAAATAATTTACCTATTATATGTTCTTGCTTGAATGTATCACTGTCTCCTTGAGTATTCCATTTGATTAGGTAATTGGAAAAGTTCAATATGTGAAGTAGGATTGATACTTGATATTTGCGTATTGTCGCTCTGCAATTTATATTTCGCAAGCAATGTGTAAGTCCTTTACTCTTATGGGACCGGGCCGTACGCCACGGCGGATTATTAGTGCACTCTTGGTACGGGCCGGTCGATCCCCGACAGTGCACAGGGAATTAATTGAGAATGCACTCTTGGTTCGGGCCGGTCGATCCCCGGCAGTGCATAGACGAAGTTATACTGTGATACTACATGATTTCCTAATAAACGCACTCTTGGTACAGGCCGGTCGATCCCCGGCAGTGCATAGACGAAGTTATACTGTGATACTACATGATTTCCTAATAAACGCACTCTTGGTACAGGCCGGTCGATCCCCGGCAGTGCGTAGGCTTGATTTCTGGTAAGCATGCACTCTTGGTACGGGCCGGTCGATCCCCGGTAGTGCATAGCTACTCTTGATATGATTACACGGCGAGCATGCACTCTTGGTACGGGCCGGTCGATCCCCGGCAGTGCATAGCTATTTTCCCTTATGACTCCAGCCAAATGTCTTACACTTATACGCATATGTCTGCTCGGTACTGTTTTCCCGATTTATGATTTGATGATGGTTTTAAGGAAGAATAAAAAGGGAGTTGCTATTGTTTTAGTGTTTATTTGGAAACTCTGTGAGTTATTCTTATTATTTTTACTCTGTTACATGCCTACTGTTTTCCTTATATCCTGTCTTACATTATTATTGTTGGACCTTAGTGAGTATCGAGTCGACTTCTCGTCACAACTTCTTCGAGATTAGGCGGGATACTCACTGGGTACGTACTTATGTATGTACTCATGCTGCACTTTCTTTTCTTCTCTACTTGGCTGTACAGGTCCGGAGGTTGGTGCGTCTGATCATCAGTTCGGTGCTAGATACTGACCGGGGTTGGTTATACTTCTCGGTGCGCTGCTCTTCCTGGCGAATTTCTGGCAGCACCTTGGGGTTTCCTTTTGTTATCTTCCCATCTATTTCATTCAGACTATGGGATTGTATATATTTGTGTATTCTGGTATATTCTGATAGTTTCCCGCGACACTCGTGACGCTTGTTCCCGGCACACACATGCGTACATTTTGGGTTGTTGGGCTGCATTTTAATACATATGTTTATCTTTTGACTCACGTATCAGATGTTTTATTTTCACGTCACCGGATAATATCCTGTAAATAAATGTCTAAAACTGGTAAAAGCTGGATTAATTAGTCATATGGGACGGGTAACACTTGGTAGAATTTATGTTGGCTTGCCTAACCCCGTTGTTGGGCGCCATCACGACCCGTGTAGGAAATTGGGTCGTGACAGCGGTCCCAGCATTTCCCTTCTCAATCGCATCTGCGCTTCTTTGGTCGCTTCTGCGGCTCCGCACCTGCGGCCAAACCCCTCGCAGTTGCAGTCACACTAGATGAGAGCAACCCTCAGCCTCTTTTCAAATCCCATTTTCGATTCGTTAACCACCCGGAATCCACCCGATGCCCTCGGGACCCCGTCCAACCACACCAACTAGTTCCAAAACATAATGCGGACCTACTCGAGGCCTCATATCACATGAAACAATGCCAAAACCATGAATCGCACTGAAATTCAAGCTCAATGAACTTTAGAACTTCCAACTTCAACATTCGATGCCGAAACCTATCAAATCACATTCGATTGACCCCAAATTTTGCACACAAGTCACATTCTACATTACATACCTACTCCAACTTCCGGAATCGGGGTCCGACCCCAATATCAATAATTCCACTTCCGATAAAACTTCTCAAAAACCTTCAAATTTCTAACTTTAGCCAAATGACTCCAAAATGACCTACGGACCTCCGAATTACTTCCAATCGTGCTCCCAATACCAGAATCACCATTCAGAGCTACTCCTGGACTCAAAAATCCAAACGGATATCGATAACACTAAAATGCATTTCAACCCAAATTCATGAAATTCTTCTAAAATGCTAACCTCCGCAATATGCGCCGAAATGCTCTCGGGTCATCCAAAACTTGATCCGAACATACGCCCAAGTCTGAAATCATCGTACGAACCTGATGGAACCTTCAATTCCCGATTCAGAGGTCGTTTACTCAAAAATCCAATCTTAGTCAATTCTTCCAAACTTAAAGCTTCCGAAATGAGAATTCTCTTTACTATCAACTCCAAAGCTCTCGAAATTCAATTTCGACCATACGTACAAGTCATAATACCTGAAGTGAAGTTGCTCATAGACTCAAACTACTGAACGACACGCTAGAGCTCGAAACAACCGGTCGGGTCGTTACAACCGATTTAAATTGTAAATTTTGTAAAGATTTCTATATCGAGACTATTAAATTTTATTTATTTTTACTGTTATTCAATAAATGTTAGGCTTACCTAGTCCCTAAGACTAGGTTCCATCACGATATCCAACGGAGGGAAAATTAGGTCGTGACAACTGAGTGCCTCCACTTAATAGTTAAACTATTGCTTATGAGAACGAAGTTATCTATATCAGTTTGATATACATTATATATGAAAGTATATTAAATTCTCCCCTCACAAGTGATTCTGGGTCAGGAACCAAATAATTTCATCTTATTATTATTGATGTGCAGTGTACATTTTGATTATCACCGAAATGCACGAAGATGGGTTCCCAAAATTGAGCAAGAAACTTAGTTTTTCTAACATGAGGGGGAGACAAAATAAACAGTTGAGAAAAAGTTACGTGGAACGAATTATCATTTGTACCTTGAAGTTCATAAAAGGATAATTTATCTAGCGATGCAAAGCATGGCAGACGCATTTGCTGACATAAAGAAAGTAATTATATTCTCACTGAAAATGCTCATATTAGAATAAGTCCTAGAAGGACAAAGTCTATGGTATGATTAAAGCATATAGACAAATCGGTTTCAAATAGAATTCTTGATAAAGAAGATGAGAAAATATCAAAATGATCATAATAAGGAGGCAAGTGATCTAGAAGATCAAATGACATAACACTTCATAACATCTCAGGAGCAGTTTAGGTACCTGAAAACATGAATGAAGAGATCTCTATGTTATGTCTTTATGTAAAAAATATTGGAACTAATATAAAATATTCGTTGTTGACATCTATGATAGGGCTAAGTATAGATAAGTACCTCAAGTATGTCGAATACAGACACAAAAATATTGGCCAAATGGAAGAGAAAAAATTTGGATAGAATTGGTTTCATATGAAAGACATGTAGTTTTGGACATGTAGTTAAAACACTTGAAAGTATAAAGCCAATTACGAGTGCAATCACTTTTATCTATCTTATATGTCTAGCATGACATAAAACTTGATATGCATCTAAAGTCTATTTATATAGCTTATATGACTTAACTTATATTACAATCCATGAAATTCAAAATTGCTCAAAGCATATATAATTCTTGGTCTTGAAGTACCACATCCTACGTGAAATTTTTGCACATATGTATCTTGCTATAATTATAAGCATGATAATGTGATAACGAGAATTTTCAAGTTGCAACATATTAATTGGAGTTAATATGTGTGATTTATTCACCAAATCTCTGTCGACGTCAACCTCCAAAAATCTAGTGCACAAGATCGGGATGCGAAGGCTCAAGGATATGAATTGATGCTCTAATCAGGAGGAGTTAATACGTGTTGTACTCTTTTTCTCTTACAAGGTTTTGTCCACATGTTTTTCCTTCAAAGGTTTTTAATAAGGCAACCAAAAGGCGTATTGTCAGATATGTGTACTCATTTTCCTTCTCTAGAAATTTTTTCCCGCTGGGTTTTATTTTAGTTAAGGTTTTTAACGAGACACATTATCTGTTGAAGAGACATCCAAGGAGGAGTGTTATAAATAGTATTTTATTTATGGTGAATGTATATATTTTAGAGAGATTTTGGGATTAGTTACTTGATGGCTAAGTCACTTTTTTCTTATAAATAGAGGGGTTCTATTCCATTTTAATTCAGCCCAAAATCAATAAGAGTTCTCCCTCTCTACTTTTCTCTGCAATACTCTTCTTCTTCTTTTATTGTTTTATAACATAAAATACTAACATTAACTATGTACTATAATTATTTCATACTATAGTTATTTGCTAAATACCTAATAGATATTAGTTACACCATATAAAATTCCAAATAAGAATAGCGATTAACCCTTTTTTTCTCTTTTTGGTAAATTAGTATTTTATAGATTTGTGTAAATCCAAAATAGAAAGTAGTACTCAATCCATCTCAATTTATATAACACAATTTCTTATTCGTTCATTATAAAAATAATAATATAAGTTTAAAAGTTTAAATTTTATTGTATTCATTTTACCTTTTAAGCTTTTAGGTCCATAAGTCTCTAATATATATATATATATATATAAACCTCTTTTTCTCTTTTTGGTAAATTAATATTTTATAGATTTGTGTAAATCCAAAATAGAAAGTAGTGCTCAATCCATCTCAATTTATATAACACACTTTCCTTATTTGTTCATTATAAAAATAATAATATAAGTTTAAACTTATTGTAACGACTCGACCGATTATTTTGAGCTCTAGCGTGTCATTCGGCAGCCATGAGCAGTTTCTTTCAGGTATTATGACTTGTACGTGTGGTCGGAATTGAAGTTTAGGGAGTTCGGAGTTGATTTGGAAAGAGAATTAGCATTTCAGAAGCTTTAAGTTGAAAGAATTGACTAAGATCGGATTTTTGGGTAAAAGACCTTAGAATCAGGATTTGAAGGTTCCAAATTCGTATGATGGTTTTTGACTTGGGTGTATGTCTGAATCGGGTTTTGGATGACCCGGGAGCGTGTCGGCACCTATTGTGGAAGTTAGCCTTTGGAAGAATTTTATAAGTTCCGGTTGAAGTGCATTTCAGTATTATCGATGTTCGTTTGGGATTTCGAGTCTGGAAATAGCTCTGTATGGTGATTCTGGTATTGGGAGCGCGATCGGAAGAAAATTCGGAGGCCCGTAGGTCATTTTGGAGTCATTGGGCTAAATTTAGAAATTTGATGGTTTTGAGAAGTTTGACCGGAAGTGGACTTTTTGATATCGGGGTCGGATTCTGATTCCAGAAGTTAGTGTAGGTCTGTAATGTCATATACGACTTGTGTGCAAATTTTGAGGTCAATCGGACATGATTTGATAGGTTTCGGCATTAAATAAAGAAATTTGATGTTTTAAAGTTCATCAAAGTTTGAATTGGAGTGTGATTCATGATTTTAGCATTGTTTAATATGATTTGAGGCCTCGAGAAAGTTCGTAATGTGTTTTGGGATGTGTTGGTATTATTGGACGGGGTCCGGGGGCCTCGGGGATATTCCATATGGTTAGCAGATTGAAAATGGTGTAACCGCACCTGCGTGAAGAGAGCCGCAGGTGTGGGCCCACAGCCGTAAGGGATTCGCATAAGTGGAATTTTGCTGGGGAGGCGTGGATCGTAGATGCGGTCGAGATCTGCAGAAGCGGGACCCACTTGCGTGCGTGGGGCCGCAGAAGTGGAGTAAGGGCCTGGTGAGAGATCGCAAAAGCGATAGTGGGGGCTGCACCTGCGGAACCGCAAAAGCGGTCAAGTGACCGCAAGTGCAAAAATCTGGCTGTGCAGTGTGTTCTTTTAAATCAAAGGTTTGGCTCATTTTCACCATATTTTCTCCATGGGAGCCGACTTTCGTAACGACCCGACCGACCGTTTTGAGAATTTAAGCTTCGTTCGGTGGTATAAGGTCATAAGCAGCCTCACTTTGTGTATATCGACATATGTGCATGGTTAGATTCAGTTACCAGTTAATCCGGAGTCAGTTTGGGAGAAAATTTTAAAATTTTGAAGCTTAAGTGAAGAAAGTTGACCGGAGGTTTGACTTTTGTGTAGACGACCTCAGAATGAGTTTTGGTTAATGTCAACGTCTTCGTATGATGATTTTGGACATAGGCGCATGTGCGGAATTGGATTTGGAGGTCCGTAGAGTGATTTGAGGTAATTTGGCAAAAGTTAGGATTTCGGCGATTTCGGTTGATGGGTGAAAATTTTATATCATGGTCGGAATGGAATTTTGGTAGTTGGAATAGGTTCATAGCATCATTTGTGGCGTGTGCGCAAATTTCAGGTCATTCAGATGTGGTTTGGGTTGGTTTTGGCATCGTTCACGTATTTTTGAAGTTTAGAAATTCTAGCCTTGAATCCGAGATTTATTCAGTGTTTTAATGTTGTTTTGGGTATTCCAAGAGTTCGACTAAGTTCATGCGTTCGTATGTGACCTATTGGTGTGTAACGACCCTAAAACCTAGACTGGCCATGATGGCGCCTATCGTGGAACTATGCTAGCCAATAACCACATGTTTACAATTTCTTTCAAAATCCCAATCTAATTTCAAGCATTTCATAAAATATACAGAGTTTGCTAAATAAAGTAGGCCAATAAACAGTGCCACCAACCCAAAACCCGGAGCCAACATGTAATGAGCATCTAAGGAAAATGAGCCAAAGGTATACTATTATAATACAAAAACCTCCGAAATAATGGCTAGATACAATAAGATGGGAAAACAGAGATGCTGAATAGCTACCTCTATATCCCGCAAATCTGGCCTCGCACGGAAAGATAGCTAATGCTCGGTATCTGCACCTGAATCTGCACATAGGGGTGCAGGGAGTAATGTGAGTACGCCAAATCAAAAGTAATGAAAATAAATAAATCCAAGTGGAAAGAAATCACATAGAAATCAATGTCATCAATTCACAATATGCACAACCTTTCGTTCCAACAGTATAAACATAGATATATGAAATCATCATGCCTTAAAACCAACTTCAGAAAAATCCTTTGAAGAATGCATATTTTTAACAACTTCAAACCGAAAGATTTAGTATGAAAATGAAATGAATCATATAGAGGCCCCTCAGGCAAAACATATTTCATAAGTTCATAGTGAAAGTAGTAAAATCATAAGTAGCCCCTCGGGAAAAAACATGTATCATAATCAGCCCATCGGGCATGCTTGATGTGAGACTAAATTGCATAGTTTAACATGTGATATACCTTACATTTTATGCACATTAATGATAAAAATACACTTGTTATGTGCTTAATGGAGTTTATTTCATGTGTAGGTGAAGTGGAGATCGAAACGGAGCTAAAGGGATGCAAATACGTCGAAAAATACGCGAAAGGAGACACC